>WPIO01000005.1:11740000-11815000 GCA_009760855.2 Cristatella mucedo | reverse complement strand
GGAGCAGTTCGAGACCATTTTCAAAAATAAGGTTGCTTATTACCAAAGTATTATTGCACACTGATCAATTATTCCAAAGGCAAGCGTTAAGTTTGGCCGCCGGAGTTATAACAGGCCTGATAACCATTAAGTTATAGAGATTCACAGTGACGCATGTGGGGGAGCATGCTGAGCAGTTCGAGAGAATGCTAGGAATACCAAAGAAGCGGATACTCAGCTTGCAGTTCCCGCCAAACTAGCGCGTCTAAGCTGGTGGCTCTGGCCACCGAGGCGGCTCGGGGGTGCTAAGTACAAACAAGCATGCCAGCCATTCGCAAATCGGTTTTTAAATGTCATCACCAGCTAATGCACTGCAGCAGTCACGTGCTAGCCACAGAAGGCGATGACTCATGACACAGCAGCTGCACTTCCTATGGCAATTGATCGAACGACTCATAAAATTACCCAAGCAAAACCAAGTATAGCTACAGCACTGCCAGGTCAAGAATGGCAATGGCATTGTCAAGCAACATGCCCGATTCTATAACGTGTCTCTGTCTGTCTCTGTCTCTCCTCTCCTCGCTCGCTATCTCCCTCTCTCTGTCTCTCCTCTCCTCTCCTCTATCGCTATCTCCCTCTCCCCTTTAGGACCTACTTGCTCAAGCATCTCGAGGCGTGTGGCTAGCTCGACCAGTCGACTTTCCTTGACCTGAATCCTCCGCTCTATGGCCTTCACCTTCTCCTCCATTAGTTGAGTATGTTCTTGCTGACGAAGCTTGTAGTCCTTTAACGTTTTGACAACAGCAGCACAGCCTTTGGTCTCATATGACAACACCTCGACGGCTTTCGACATGTTGGGCACCACGTCCTCCGTGAGCATAGTCAGCTTGCTGCGAATCTCTGGTCTCGAAGCGCCACCCTGCGGCACATCTCCGGAGGTGCCGGGCCGCTGCCCTTCACTGATCGCTGAGTCACCAATACCAGAGTCTTCATGTGTGCGCTCGCTTCGCTGCTGAAAGGGGAAGAGAGAAAAGCCCACCGGTGATACCAAACCACGCAGCATTTTGCAGGGCATTAGCGAGAAAGCAAATATATGATCGGTGATGGCAAATCACCAAAACTTGTCTATTCATCAAAACCTAGTACTAAACAAGCAACTTGGGAGAATGTAATGTAATGTTTCTCTATCTGTAACTCAACAAAGCCATAGAGACTACGTGTGTGTTATGCAGGAGAGTTTTGTATAGAGCACTCACAGTCTAAGCGGCTTTCGGTACGCATTCGGTAGCCAACAGACTTCGTCTCACGCAAAAAAGAGAAAGGGGGAAGCATAGCAGAGTCGGGAGAGCAGTTGAGGTAGTGAGTAGCATAGAAGTAGCAGTTCAGGACCGCTGAAAAAGATGAGCCATAGTCGGCAGCAGGAGAGTAGTTGTCGTTGTGTAAGAATTGTGAAAGCGAGTTCCACAGTCTAGGACCTGCAGAGCTAAAGCTTCCATCGCCAACGGTCTTTCAGCAGAAGAATTGAACAGCGAATTTATTGTTCATACAAGACCTGAGAGCCAGAAGAGGCTGAAACTGGTGCAGCAGTTCAGCTAGGTACGAATGAGCCAAGCCGTGGCGGCTTTGAGGGTCAGCGTAAGAACTTTGCTCTGTATCTGTTGCTCAGCCGGCATCCATCCTAGCTCTTTTAGCAAAGGAGAAACATTGTCAAACGTCTGGGACTTGAAGACTTGCCTTGCAGCCATATTCATAGTCAGCTGCAGTGACCTAGTTGCTTTCTTTGGTAGCCCGGCCAAAATGGAATTGCAAAAATCAAGCCGAGACAGAACTAAGGAGCTAGTTATTTTTTTTTACAATCCACTGTGGAAGACAGCTCCTAAACTTTGATAGGGATCGGACGTGATGGCTAGCTGTAGAAGCAGTTTTCTGAATGAAGCTATAAAATTTCGGCAGCTGTCGAAAATGACACCTGGTCGCACTACAGTATCGCCTATTAGAAAAGCAAAGCCTTTTAATCCAGCCACACGCTTAGGGTGTCCTATGAGCAGCAGTTCGGTTTTATCGTCATTTAAGTTCAAGAAGTTTTCCTACATCCAGGATCGAATGCCCGCAAGGCAAGCCTTCGGTTTCTCAGTTGCTGCAGCAGATTCCGACAGTTTGAATGACAAATACAGCTGAGTATCATCAGCATAAAAGTGATATCCTATTCCATGGGCCTTAATCACTTTTCCCAGAGGTTGAGTATAACTAGAGAACAGCAAAGAACCGAGGACGGACCCTTGAGGAACTCCACAGGTGACCTGTCTCGTGTGTGAGACCTGACCCTCACACGACACGGATTGAACACGATCAGACAAGTACGATTCAAACCATGCCAGTGCCTCGTCTGCCAGACCGATCGTTGTTTTCAATCGTTCAAGTAGAACAATGTGATCAATGGTGTCGAAGGCAGCTAACAGATCTAGCAGAGCTAGGGAAGTGACATTACCGTCATCATTGCCGTGTAGAATGTCATTGTTAACACGGAGGAGAGCAGTTTCAGTGGAGTGCTGCCTCTTGAACCCTGATTGAAATGTTTCTGACATTTCATTCTTTTCAATACGTTCAACCAGCTGCTTAGCAACAATTTTTTCAAGGATCTTTGACAAGAAAGAAAGAAGGGAAACTGGGCGATAGTTTGCAAGGACCTCTATATCTAATCCAGGCTTTTTAAGTATGGGTCTAACGATCGCCGATTTGAAGGGCTTGGGTACGACCACTTTTACCAAAGAAGCATTAAAATTCTCGGTTCTGGCAGGGCTAAGTTGGCCTGCCAGTGAAGATCACGGAGATGATGGTATAGGATCTTCAGGAGACGAGCTTTTTTTGCTAGACCTTATAAAGAAAGCGTCCAAGAACCTCGAAGGTGCTGCGCACACTGCTTTTCAAACAACTCAGGGAATCGATCACTGGTGGTGGTGCCTTTGGGCAATCGTGCTAACAGGCCGACAACATGCGTCAACGTATCTGTGTACATCAGAAAATACTGATCACCTAGGAGGCAACTAGGTACAACATTTTAGGATAGTGCCCAAGACGAAAACCTAGGGAAAAATCCCTACCTCCTCTCCTATTCGTCTGTGTCAGGAAGAATCTTGAAGCAGGGGCTACTAGTTCCTATTCTGCAATAATCGACAGAAAACCTTTGCCATTCTTTCCTAGCAGGTCAACCCAACAGGGAACGAAGCCACGATGGAAGAAAAAGCAACCAAAATACAAGGTAAACTGATTGATCAAAAATACCTGTTTTGTAGGCGGCTGGGCAAACATCGATCCACTTGAGCTCGGAGGCTGGCCAGTTGAGCTACGACTAGGTGCTGAAGCAGCTACAGCAATGCTGATAACTGCAAAGAAATGCAATGTTTACCACTGGTGCTGATGCCTAGATTTGCAAATGCTTCCGCTGCCACCGATAACACTGCCCATGCCACCAACGCTCGCACTTCCAAAAAAAAACTATTTTTACCTTCGCCACCAATGTGCCTGCCACTGGTGCCATTAGCGCCAAAACCGTTGCCTCTACCACCCGCGCCACTGCCACCAATGCCATTGGTGACACTTCGTTTTTCTTCACTGCCACCACCTTCACTAGGACGGTTAACTTCAACGATTCCAGCATCCAGTTGCTGCTGTTGTTGCTCCTGTGGTGGTTTCTGCAGCTGTGTCAGCTTTTCCAAATCTCTGACTTTCCCTTTCACAACGTCGAGGTGAGTCACGAGGCAGCGCTCTTTGTGTTTCTCCAAGTTGTCTTTGTTCAGCTGTGCGACCCAAAGAAAATAAATCAGTAGACAGTGTGGCCAAGGGACCAGCCTTGCATGACAGCAGCTCATGAGGAGCATACAGCACGGACTGCTCCGTTAATAGGGGCGAGGTGGCAGCATTCAAAATCAAGGTGAGTCCAGCCAGTTCCTCACCTGATCTGTACAGCCATATGGACACGGTACATACTGCCTTGTGCACGAACCCGATGTGCGGTCTTGGTGGGCAGCTAGATTCGCTCGTGGCATGGTTTGCTGACACCCGCTGCACATCACGAGCACATGGGCACACACTTGAAGATGGTTCTGGTCAAGTAATCACAGAAATCGAACAAATTAACACTGTAACTTGCATACACAGACATACAAAACAAAGTGCAAACTAGTGCTCGATGACAGTGTGTCAACAGTACTAACCACAGCATGCCAAGCACCATAATGTACCATACGTATATGTATATATATATACATAGCACCCCACCACCATACTATTCAGTCCAGTTGAGTTCAGCTGACCTACTTACTCCACATCCTGTACACACAAAACCAAAAGCATCAAACTGCAGAGCCAATTTACTAAGCAACTTACTAAATGTGCTGATCCAAATAGTTACTAGAACGTCCAAAAAAGAGTGGCAAATGGATTTTTTCTGGTGACTCAAAGATTACACCGACTCCCTTTACCTTACTCTTCCCTTACCCTTCCCACCGATTACCCTGCATGGCACAAGCAGCATCCAAAGCAGTTAATGAAACAGCCAAGCAAGTAATCCGGCCACATAACGGCACAAAACCGTTACTTTATTCTTTTAACCATCCCTTATTATGTAATGATTGCAAAGATTCGATATGAGTGAAAGCAGCTCTATTGAAACAGCATTAGCTTAACATGCAAACAAGATCCAAAAGCCCAATTAGGCTGCATCGGTCACTGTGAGTGTGCATCTTATACAAAAATGCACATAACTGGTTGCAAGGACGAGGTTTTCTTGCGATTAGCTTTGAGTGAAACATGTAATTATATCTAAGCATGTGATCTATTGGTGGTACAACCCAGCCACAAGAAGAAGACTACGTCAGCTAGTAGCCCTGGCGGGTTTGCAAAGATAAATCGCAATCCATGAGTCAAAAATTAATCCAATCAAAAAAATAGCTGCAGTAAATTTGCATACACTGCTTTAGCAATCTGGAGGCGTCTTCCTTTCGACCAACACGATTATAGCTGATGATGACCAAGCCAGATGAATAATAGTAACAATAAGATATTGTTTACATAGTGCCCAAAGAGAACCTAATCTCTATCCCAATGCTTTACAACTCAATTAGTATAACAAGCCCACATCCATAGCGTAGAGAAGTCTAGTCGATAACGATTGGGGGGTTATAGAGTCCAACCTCAGCTACAGCCCACAACAACACAGAGCACCTTGAAACTGCCAACCGGGATTAAGCAATGGATGCAACAGCCATCTGGCTCAAGGCCTGTATGTGCAAAGCAATCCATTTCCGGGAGTAGAGCTTGTCACTGTCTGCTGACTGCTTTAAGAAAACAAAGCCAAAAAGTGTTAATGCATAACCTTAGGTAAGGCAGTTGCTTTCTGGACCTCAGTCCACGAGGTCGTGGGTTCCAATCCTGCGGTGGGCGATCCTCTATTGCCACTGCAAGCTGTGTTAATAGCCGTAAAATCTCTTACAAAAGAAGCTGTTAAATCAGCTAGTTTTTATATTACTCTACAAGTCAGCAACGGGTTTAAAGCACGGTCGGAGTGCTTGGCTACTACAATACCACCTATCTAATGCAAGAGACAACTGCTTGACTGAGCTCAAGAGTCGAACCTGGACACAAAAGTGGCATATCACAGTGCAGCCAGAAAAAAATGTAAAAGAGAAAAATTATGATGCCTGTCAGTTCTAGATATAATCGAACCAAAGTCTCTACACACTGACATTGGACAAAACCGCAAGTGAAGAGACATACTTCCATGTCCTTGGCCTTGGATTTCTCACCGCAGTGGTCACAGGTCACAAGCCGTTCCTTGCAGTCTGCACTCTCGTGACCAGGCAGAGCATTCCTGGCCACTTGCTGCCCACAGTTTAACCGGCAGTTCACGATGGTATACTCGCACTTGTTTGTCAAGTGCTCCTGAAATGAAAAAATGGCAGATGAATGCAACTTATGAGAACAGACAGGCAGCAATTCGCCAATCGAAACCTAAAGTCTTCCATGCAAGGTGAGGTCTCGGCTACCAAAAAGTGCAGTCAGCAGCACTTCTTGACAAATCATTGTGTGGTGCTTGTGCAGTGGCTCAGCCAGTTGCCCAATCCAAAAACGACTATAGAGCAACAGCGACATGGGGCTGACGCCAATTTTTTGGCCCACACCAGAAGACCTTTTCAGTAAAACTCGGGCTCAGTGGAATGTGCTAGAGCAGAAGGGATAGCAAAGAAGCTGGTGGCCTCTATTCCTGGCCAGAAAACGAAGGTCATAAAGCATTGTCCTGTGTCACACGCAAAAAAACTTACAAGAGTGTGAGTAACTGGAAGGCCAAGAAAGATTTTTAAGAACTGATAAAGTTGTGTCCTTTGCATAAAAATGAAAGCCGAGATTGTGCTTGGCGATGATACCGACAAGAAGGAACTACAGGCTGCATTAGAAAAGGACCAAGAGCCAATCTCTGGGACACTCATTCTTAGAAGATTTGCCGGATGAGCAGGAACAGTCTGTAACAAGACATGAAAACACACTCGAGGCGAGATTGCAAACGGTTGATGTTCGGATGTTTCGAGATTTTCGCCATCAGCGATTCCCTTAATGAGTAGCACCATATGTGGCCCTTGACTGGCTCAAAAGTGGGGCAAGCCCTTTTTAAATTCGAGTGGCACCTAAACATAAGCCTGACAACACTTAATTTTCATGAACAGACAATAAGGAACGATCCAAGACATTTGCTTAGTAGCCTTCTGATTTATGTATTTTTAACACTACATGAGAGAGACAGAATGCTCACACATCTGCAAGTCCTTGCTCTCTCATAGACACACATTCACCAGCCGATACAGATCTTTGGCTATGGTAATCAGCCTAGTCTGATCTTTGCTTATGCGACCAATATCGCCTTGCCAGCAATAAGAGGGTGGATGGGCTGCCTCCTCAAATGAAGCAAAGCCATCTCATTCGTCAATTTTCTGGTGAAAAATGTGAGGGCTAGCTGATTCAACAGCCTCATTTATCAAGCAGCACAAGAGCTTTAACAGAACGACTATCGCCATCACTTTGTGGGCAATAGAGAATTGCCAACTGCATGACTCGAGCCCACGACCTGACGTGTAAGCACACGTGTGCTGGGCTAAGAAGGTTGTGGCATGCTTTGACTCAGATATAAAAATCTGACCAAGCAGATCAAGCAGACTTCAATGTGCCAAGGATCAGGCTTTTACACAAGTACCTATAATCATGCCATTGTACAACCCCTAAAGGGCAGCCAACATTGACTCCGACTTTCCCCAAATCAAAGCCGGATCTTGCAGCTATTGCACGCCAGTGCTGGACCTGATCATCTGCCACGCAGTCCACACCATGCAGAGATAGTGCCTTTGACTGCCTGCAGTGAGTAGCACAGCATAGAGCGAAGTCACCAAACTGCCCAATATAATTCAGGTGGTTGGATGGAAGCAAGGACAAGGAAAGAAATAGATCATAGTGAAAGCTCAGCCGCCCAATAACAAGCAAGCGCTGACCAATGGCCTAAGAGCCACTATCGAAATGCCAGGTGCAAAGCACTCGGGTCCAGATCAATCTTCCATGTGTGGAATAAGGGGCATAAGAAACAGAGGCGGCTGGAGCAGCATGGTTGCACGGAGGTGGAACAAGGATGGCTGATATCATCGAACAGACAACTCGTGTATTTATCACATAAGGCCCCAGACAACAGTAAGTACCTCTAAACTTTGATAAAGTCCGGTCCACGAGCACGACGGGGCATTCCCACAATAGCACTTCAGCCGGCCAATTTCCCGACGTATGGCATTATCAGGGAACACATTCTCCGGCACAAGGATGCCATCGGCCACGTCCTCCGAATTTCTGGCAGGGGCGCCCGACTGCTTATCTTCTTCGCAGCAAACCGGGCATCGACCCTTTGCTCTCCTGTAGTGAAATGACAGCAGCAGCATCAGCTTCACGTGAGCGATGCTGTGTAAGCCGCATGCAAAGACGACAGGCAAGCCAAGATATGCTCCATTGGACAAGCAAAACTCTGAAACTAGCTATACATCGGCAGCAGTGCACCAATTTGGTGGCCCAACAGCATAACAAGCACGCCCTGTCCAGAGAGGGGGCGGGTGCCAGATACACTTTCATGGGAACTACACGACTGGACACGGAGCCAAAGTTTATGCAAACCTAATGCTGTCTCTTTTGGGCTACAGGACCACGTTGAATCAGGCCATTCGTAGGCCCACCTGGGCATGAAGTGAAATATAGTCCAGCTGCTGCTGTGTTCTCTGCTATACAAAGTTGCATATACATGTTGCGAATTCCTTGCTACAATGCAATGTAATGTAATGTATGACGTATAGAAGCAGAACAATAAGAACTCCAGCCAAAAAAAAACGTAGCCCAGAGACCATAGCAAACTGTGAATCCGTGGCAGAGCATAGACAAGCCCTGCTGCTCAGAGCGCTAGAAGACCAGTCCAAACCACCCTTGGCAAGTAATCCCCCCTGCTAGTGACAAAGCACAAAGGCAGAGGTTGGCTCGAACTCGAGCTTGGCGCCAATGACTGATCGAAGATCGGTAGCGACCCCCTTCAATAGCCCAGACAGATCCACAGTAACTGCCAAGCAGGATTCTTTGCCAGTCCAACGATTGCATGCTCAAGAGGGCCAGATGGAATCAGTAAAACGAGGCTAAAAACTTCACACACAAAAAGGAAAGACCTGGAAAGAGGCAAAATCTGAGTAAACCAGCCAGTCGGCAAAAAGAGCCATAATCAGCAAAACCAAATTCAATTATGTCTAGGCATTCGTCATTTAGTTTTGAAAGTGAAATTCACATACAATTGAATAAATTCATAAGAAATCGGCAATCTCTCATATAATGCACAGGATCTACTTAATTCAACCCAAAAAACATCCTCGAGTCATCACAGAACAGAAAAAAGTGCAAAACCGTCAAGCACAAATAAAAGCAAGTTTTGTATATGATAAACAGTGAGGAATGCTTGTCTCTAGGTGTTATAGCGCAGAATAATAACTATTAGCTGATTTACCAGCCTCATTAATATCGCAGCAGAACAGCCTTAACGGCTATCGCCACCGTTTGCAATTGGCTATAAAGGATTGTCCACTTAAGGATTCGAACCCACGAACTCAGTCCTGAAGTGTGAGCACCTCAAGGGCAATTACGGCCGCCAAGTAGTTATTGTACATAGAAAATAGGTTCTCAACTTGTATACAACCAAAAAGCATGAACACTCATCTGTGATCAATCTGGAGGTTTGGGCAGCAGATACCTCCATACTTGCCACTATTATCCTCCTATAGTTTTGTGGACATAGCCGATATTTAATGACACATACTTTAGCCCCACTTTGCACTGACCTAAGATCCAAGATATGTTGTTCATATTCATTTCTTTCGGCAGATCAGACTAGCCTTAGGTCAAAAATGAGCACATCCTACGGCACTTCCGAGTGGACTTGAAGAGGCCTCGCAAGTTTTATTTAGACTGGCTGCATATATAACGAAAAAATTTGGACATGCATTGCTCTCGAGGTCTGATAATTTCTTCAATGGACCCAGTACTTGCTGATCGAGCCCACCGCCTTGTCCTGTACCAGCAATTGCATCAAAATTATACCGAGTCATGCAAAAAGCTAAACATTTGAGGAGCCACAGGACTTTCTGATGACTGGCAAGACTATTTAGTGTGCTTAATTACAAAAAGAGCTTGTGCCTTTATGACGATCACCAGTCATTCAGAGCAATCTTCAAATTTTCCCATGACACTCTCACTTGCTAACTTGATCTCCAAGGCAAAATCTCCAGGTGCCTCGGGGTAGTTGCAATCGCCCAAATACTCTGCAGCCTTGACCCATGGCATCCAGCATGTTACAAAGAACGACAGATAGTTTGGAGTTAGGTATGCCTTTGCCTTTCATTAAATCCACGAATTGCTTTCGACGTTTAATAGCATGATTAAAAATGCTCTTTACAAGGCATGCACGATGGTTCAAATCATGCACTAAAGAGAGTATGATCTTCCAGTACGAGTTTTGACAAATGGGTGTGAAGCAAGTTACATGAGTTGAGCAAGGTATCGAACTTTACAAAACATTTAAAGCTTCATTTAAAGCTTTTTTTTTACTATAGCTTACTTTGTCGGTAATAAACACTAGCATGTCATTGAAATAAATGTCAACCTCATACCAAAAATCAGATGGGAAATTCAAATCCATCGGTCGCTGATATAATTGCAGACATGTCCTTTTTTTCATCGGCGTTGCAGGCTAGCAGAGGCTTAGGTTTCGGCGATGGCAAGATGTTTAAAATGGACATGTGCTACCATGTAACAAGTAGCCACTGTAAAAAATATTCCAAAAGTGCCTACTAGCTGATACTATATGCTGGAAGCAGCAGCCATGTGGGTTCAAATGGCGATATAAATTTCATTCAAAACTCTTAATGCACTCGGCAAAAAATGGAGCCATGCACAGGAAAATCTGTCCCTAAGAGTCAAAATAAAAAGCCGGCAAGTGCAAATTCCTTCTTCCCCCAATCATCAGTCGAGCCACCTGTCTACTGGAAACTTAAAACAGCTGATGCCATGTTCAGCCTACAGGCTCCCGGATTGCAGTACAAAGGCCACAACCAGCCACTACAATCATACTTGTCTGATCGTGTTCAATCCGTGTCGTGTGGGGGTCAGGTCTCAGACACGAGAAGGGTCACCTGTGGAGTCCCCCAAGGGTCTGTACTCGGTCCCTTGCTGTTCTCCATATATACACAACCTCTGGGAAAAGTGAATAAGGCCCATGGAATAGGATATCACTTCTGCTGCCGATACTCAGTTGTATTTGTCATTTAAACCGTCGGAATCTGCTGCAGCAACTGAGAAACTGAATACTTGCCTTGCCGATATTCGATCCTGGATGTCGGAAACCTTCCTGAAATTAAGTGATGATAAAACCGAACTGCTGCTCATAGGACACCCTACGTGTGTGGCTGGATTAAAAGGCTTTGCTGTTCTAATAGGTGATGCTATTGTGCAACCTTCACCACGTGCTCGAAATCTAGGTGTCGTGTTCGACAGCTGCCTCTATTTCAAAAGCTTCATTCAGAAGACTGCCTCTACAGCCAGCCATCACATCCGATCCCTATCCAAGATTAGAAGCTGTCTCCCACAGTGGCTTGTAAAAAATTTAACTAGCTCTTTAGTTCTGTCTCGGCTTGATTATTGTAATTCCCTTTTGGCTGGGCTGCCAAAGAGAGCTATTATGCCACTACAGCTGACTATGAATATGGCTGCAAGGCTGGTCTTCAAGTCCCAGCGGTTTGAGCATGTGTCACCTCTGCTGAAAGAGCTAGGATGGTTGCCGGTTGAGCAAAGGATACAGAGCAAAGTTCTTACACTGACCCATAAGGTCCGCCACGGCTTAGCTCCTTCGTACCTTGCTGAACTGCTGCATCAGTTTCAGCCTGTTCGCGCCCTCAGGTCCTGTGTGGACAATAAATTAGCTGTCCCATTCCTCAGCTTAAAGACAGTTGGCGACAGAAGCTTTAGCTCTGCAGGTCCTAGACTGTGGAACTCGCTTCGACAATTCTTACGCAACGATAACTACTCTCCAACTGCCGACTATGGCTCATCTTTTTCAGCGGTCCTGAACTGCTACTTCTATGCTACTCACTACCTCAACTGCTCTCCCGACTCTGCTATGCTTCCCACTTTCTCTTTGTTGCGTGAGACGAAGTCTGTTGGCTACCGAATGCGTACCGAAAGCCGCTTAGGCTGTGAGTGTGCTATATAAAACTCTCCTGCGTAACACCAACGTGGTCTTAATGACTTTGTGGAGTTACAGACGGAGATACATTACATTACAGAGACTAACACAGAGACTCCAGTAACTGCCATCCATGTCGGGTCGGTTGGGCTGCTCAACGAAGCTACATCAGCATCTCACCGTGAAGGACCTAGGTGACCGAACGATGCTGCTAATGCTAAGTGATAGTGAACGAGGCATGCAAAGGTATATCAGCACCACACGTACAATTGCTCAAGGGGAGGGTTGCATCAACAGTAAGCCACAGAAACGAGTAAGCACCAGCAGATTTCGTTGGTGAGTGTAACCAAAGCACCCCAATACCAAAAGCGGACGGCAACAGCCAATCCTGGATCACGAAGGAGAGTCCTGTGGGCAACACGCATAGAGCTTGCAACCACAGCACTATATGTCTGCACAAGAGCGGTGCAGCAAGCACCCAAACAAACAGAAACCGAGCCAGCACAGCTTGCTTGCAGTTTTCCTATTGTAGAATAGTACTGGGTGCTCCGTACGACTATGTAGTTATTGCAGTACAAATGACACTAACGAAGCAGCATCGACATCAGTGCAGTGACACCCACCATTTTGACACAACAGCATAATGTGCAGAGTGGAGTGCAGTCAGCACCGATTGCCTCCAGTTACATGGCCTCACACGCAGGTCAAACCAATCAGGGGGCCAGCATCAGCACAGCAGAAATCCAATCCACCGGACCTGAAATTTCAGTTATACTTACTCCTGCAGTAGCTGATCTATGCAAGACTTGCAGTAGCGATGTCCACACTTCAGCTGCTGAGGGTCACGCAAACGCCTTTTGCAATGGTTACACTTATACTTGACGTCAATACGATCGACCTAGAACAAAAAAATTAGAGCTCGATGACATGGTAACTCCAGTTGAATCTTTTGATTGACCTCTACATGCTGTCGAGTGCAATCCATCAATAAAAATGACAGGCAATAGGATATTAGCTCTTGAAATCCAATGTGTTAATTTAAGTATTACCTTTGAAAACCAGGTCACTTAGTGTTGAGGATGGCATGCCCAAATTTTTGTCCTGACCTTTAAGTAATCTTCCCACTTACAATAGTTGCTGCAGCTACCAGCCTCAAGCCCTGGTGACCATAAGCATACAAAAGGTGAGGAGGCACAGGACCTTACACTCTTCGGACCGACCAGAATAGCTCTGCTAGGCAGGTTGGTCACTCAACACACCCTTCAGCATTCTTGTAATTGATTGCCTCTTCCAAAGTCAAGGCCATACACATTGGCTTATGCCTGGCTATACACCCACTCAGAACAATAAATCAGCAGTACTACTCTTCCATGCATAAGCTTTTACTCTGAAAGTCTTTGACTATTTTCATCCAAATTCCGGCAAAACGATGCTGCATATTCAATTGCCGATTCTGATGTTTCCTTTCCAGTGGTTTCTCTGATCTTGCTTTCTTACAAACTTAGCTCATCTAATGGTCTCCCAGTTCAGCTCTGCCTCTCTCTGCTTCTTTGTTGCATGAGCATTTTGGTCTATTGCCTGCAGAACCTTGCGGTACACGGCAAAAACCCTAAGGACACCACTTGGTTTCCATGGCTTTGTAGAGTTACAGGCAGAAGTACATGATAGTAACTTAACTGCATATTAACAAGGTAAAGCTTGCTTCAGGTGTAGTTAAAAACATGTACAAAAACACGATATACAGCAAATACTACAGATGATATACAGCAAATACTACACTGGTGCAGTTTCTTAGTGTCCCTCGTCACGGCTGGAAGATTCGGTTGTCAACCAAGCATAGCACTTGCATGCTGGTTGTGTTACCAGCAGTAGGTGCAACTGCTGGCAGGCAAGATAAATAAGCCAGCAGTAACATCTCTGTGCACAGAGTACTTGCAAAGAAGCTAAAGCAGACAGCTGCCACTTCCGATCCGGGGTCACATTGTTTCTCACGTAAATTTACAGGTAACAGGTCAAACCAGTGTATCCTAGACTGTGAAACTCACTGCCACAACGGTTGTGGCCTAATGATATTCTTGCCTCCTCCTTCGTTTCTTAGCTGACTCGATAGCGCTATTGAAAACCCTCGACCGTGATACCCATTTCGTCAACATGACTTTTGTGGAGCTGTGGATGGAGACATATAATAAAAACCTAAACTCACTGTGCTTTTCAGGTACAGTAAATGGCCTCTTCCATGCAGTGTTTTATCTACGGTCACAGATTCCTACTCTACCGGAAAACAGCTTGAGGTGCTTTCAGCGTGCAGTTCGATAACGTGCGCTTTCTCAGTAGCCCTAATCAGCTAACTCAACAACCTCATTGGAAATATAGCGGCAGAAGAGCCCTGGCGGCTATCACTCCCGCTTGCAGTGGCCCATGGAGAGCTCCCTGCAGACGGACTCGAACCGACGTCGTAGGTGGTGATGTGCATGCCCCTTACCCCTAGGCTGTGACCGAGAGGGGGGACCGAGCGTCGTGATATCATAAAGTGAAGTGACCAACCTAAACTGCGACAATGAGAAGACATTAGCAGCGTAAAACCTATCAAAGCGGTGCGCGTTCAAGCCTTGTCTTCTTTCCTCCACGGCTTCCCTCGAGCATCTACCATTTTCTCAAGGCTGACGACCGAACGACCTCCACAAAGCGTAGCAAGCTCAGAGTTAACTCGAATACTGCGCTCCCGTCACCGTATCCTTTAGCGACGAGCGCGGCCACCTCTAGCCGACATCAGTTACTCGAAGGAAACAGCACGGCGCCGCGCGGCAGGTAAAGGAAAGACAAGCTGCGTCGAGAGCCGGACTTGCGAGACGCCGCCGAAGTACTCGGTCCTTCGTCGCGCTTCGCAGTCACTAAAGCTACGAGGGAAGACAACTCACAAATTCTACGTCGACCGCCAAGCTAGACATGGAGACTAGCAAGTTGCGCGTAAGTCCAGCCGCGTTTAAACTTGGGTTTCCCGACGAGTCATCCCCCCTGACTTCCTGTAGGATGCCGGACTTCCTGTAGGATGGTAGATCCCGTCCAATCCCAGATATACTTTGTTCGTGTAGCACGGTCGATTTAGCGAACCTCTATGTTATATTTTTCCACGAGCGTTGTTTCTTTTTTCTGCTTCATTAACTTACTGCTTGCCCGGGAAGTTTTTATCTAGATCGACTTGCCCTGTTACTTTTGCTGCCACCTGAAGGCGGCTGCCTGTACCGCAGCGTACTTAAGGGCTGAATTCGGCGGTACTTTCGGACCGCCAATGAGCAGCGCATCGAACTCTGAGCGCAGATTTTCGGCCTGCCGTAACTTATTGGACCTCATTGCTGCAGGTGTACATTCACGAGGTAGCAGAAACGGCGGCGGCCTGATGTCCCTGCACCGCTGATGAGTACTCCTCTCCCAGTTCACCTTTTCGACCAGCGACAACTAAGGCGGTTTAGGGTGTCGGATTCGGCGCTGCTGGCCGACCATCGTTTGCTAGCGGATGTGGCGGAGCCCAGGCAGAGCTTCGACGCTGCTTGGCCCTTCCACCGCGACCCGGCGCCCATGCGGCGGTTGGCTCTGGCTCTGTCCTGGCCACCAGCTCGACGGCTGCGTCTGTGTACACCCGCGCGGCGGCGGCGGTGGGTTCTGGCGTTCGTGCGCTGGCATCAATAAAACGTCCGCCACTGACGTCGGCGCTCGCCGGAAGGCTCTTAGCACGAAGACCCTTCTGCGGACCGGGGGCGTAAAAACCCGGCGGCTGAGGGGGAGGGCGAGCCTGGGGGCGGAGCCAAGTCAGCTGACAGCCAGACAGCTACCGGCGCCAACGGGCCGGCCTTGCAGTGTCCCTGGCAGCTGCTTTCTTTGTCCCTGGCCGACGACGAAGCTGGGCGGCTACGCTAAGCCCCGGCCGCGACCTTGTACCGGAATGTCACCGGAATGCTAAGACCAGCTTGGCAGAGTTATCCTTATCTGAGCAGCCCCAAATTTCGGCACTGGCTCCTAGCCGAAAGTAAGTAGACTTGACTGTGCAGCTGATGTGGCCATCTAGTAAATAATAGTAATGAAGATGATAGTAATAAAGTCCATGTGTACGGCGCCCTCAGAAAACTTGTAATCTCTTCCATATGGCACTTTACATATACAGGGTACGCCATCGAATCACGGGAGCAGAGGCGAGCCTAATGCTTCTCCATTGGAGAAAGCTGCCAGTACATGTTTACTAGCAACTCACCTGCGCTTGATTTGCATTGAAACAGGACAGCCATCTGCAGTCGCTACCGGAGATTTGCTGGTGGATCCCATTGTGATGGTTAGGCTTCCCAATTTCTGTGTTACACTATGTTATGAGATAACGTTTGAGGTCGCTGTATCTTCATTCAATTTGAAATAGTCTATGCCACCTAAGTCGAAATGTGACCACGTTCGAAGGCACTCCTCCCTCCGGCAGAGAGTGACAGAAAGCAGGTGCTGCTTCTGACGAAGCTCAAAATTTCCATCCCGTGTAATAAAAATCAGAACTCATTTTTAGCACTCTGAGAGAACTTAATATCTATCCAGGAGCTTCACAAATGCAGCAGGATTCGAGCGCACGAGATCGGTAGTCAAATGTGATCACTTTGACCTCGGTCGTCAAAGGCCAGCACCTTAGTCCTAGGCTAAACCAGGGCGGCAGCTGGTAGTTTGTTGGGGGAGCTTCTAGTGGTGCATCTGGACGTAATTATTGAGACTGCCGTCAGCCAGCCTCCACTGCTGCTGGCACTTAAATGTGCCACGCCCAAAGTGAGTCGAGGGCTTGCCCATAAGCTTGCAGAAACAAATTACCCAGACACATGGTATCTGGGTTGCCAAAGCTCGATGGTCACCGATAACAAATCGGATAAGGCACTACGAACGACAGGCTGTACTAGGTATGACCAGTATGAGTGCATGATCCTCATCACCATTATCCGTCTGTACGAATTGATACCGTTAAATAGGAACGTCGGCACGATGACTGTCGAAACCCCCATCCAGTAGATGCTTCTGATTGATAAGTTAGTCGGCATGGTAACTGCAGCTGCCTATCTGCTTGACGTGTTGGAAGGCCGGAAACTTGACTCACATACGCCCCGACGTCAACACTGGCCTCATCCTAAAGGCACTATGCTGCTGTTAGGCACCCCAACCTCAAGCACCGGTGTGGTATTGTCACACCGTGTGTCACTACACGGGTAGCTGTGTTCTTGCGACTGGCCGAGCTGATTGACTTGGCCATCACCTCTGCCCTAGTTAACCAGGGTGATAATAATAATAATAATGTACTTGATAAAGCGCCCTCAGAGAACTCAATCTCTTTCTAGGCGCCTTCCTGCACTCTCCCAGTTTGCTGCCATCATAGCTACATCAGCAACAGCCCATCAATGCAAGGCTGCCTATTCTGATTCTGCTGCTGTGACCTTCTCTGCCAGATGGTAAGCCGTGATGGCTCACTAGATAAGGTGGTTGCTTTTCACGACCTCGGCTCCGAGGTCGTGGGTTCGAATCCTGTGGTGGGCGATCCTGTATTGCAGCTGCAAGCTATTGTGATAGCCGTAAAGGCTCTTCTGTGGTTATACAAAGAGACTGCAGAATCAACTAGTATTTAATTTAATTAATGTCCCTAAGGAAGGTGGTGTGGCGACCACGCGAACTAAAGTTCTAGCCAATGACCCCGAGATTCTGGCCCTGGCCTAGCTTCATTCTAAGCCTATGCAGCCCAGAGACATCAGATGGCGATGCTCACAGCAAGAGCAAGACCCTAACTCCCTATCCCATCTATCACTCTGACGTCGGAGGAGGAAGGCACCCAATATGCATAGGGGTGCTTTCCCTTACCGGCCCCTTGAGAGCCTAGTGACCATTGGCCTTGTGGATCTGAGTGGCCAGCCTTAGGGAAGTGCACCCGGCAGAAGGAGCTGCAGCCTTTGACACAGAAAACTAGCTGTCAGCCGCCTGATCCACTCAATACTCGGGACGTTAAGAACAGGATACCTATCTACACCACCTTCATGCCTTTCCCTCCAGCCTATCCGGTGCCACCTCAACGCTGTTTGGCTCCTTTATGTACAGCTTATCAGTCTAGTCCCCTGTGTAAAGGGATTGCCCACACTGCCCCACTCAGTTCTACCTCATAGGTTCACTCTCCCTCCACCTCCGTCCCCTGCATACAAGGCTGCTTGCAATGCCGAGTTCGTCCCATCATCTGCTTGTCGGGCTCAATGCTTTCCACTTCCCTCTGGCGCACGCTCGGCGGGGCCTACTTGCTTTCCTCTACCGCACTACCGAAAACCGAAATGTTTTGTCTCTCAGCATCTAGGGATCGGCTGCAGGTGCCCATGTGGTCACAGCAACATCGACATCCTCGGGCCGTCATTGAATGGTCTCTCCACCTACCGATAGCCATCTTCCAGCGCCTCTGGCCCCCCAAAAGCCCTCACCCTTACCCAACGTCTCCCTCTGCCTCACTATTAGCCCCAAGCCCACTAAATTCTGACTCCCCTATTAAGCCTGTGTTACAACCGGACATTTTTATTACAAGTAGCTTTGCTTGCCATTCAGTGGGCCTGGCTGTGTCGGTATTCAGCTGCTTACTCAGAGGTAAGATTGGAGCTACCGACATGACCACCCTTGCATGAATAGATTGTTAATGTCGCCAAGTCGTCAACCAGTTGTCTCGAAGCAGAAGACAGAGTGCATTGTTTGCCTCACCATACTGAGTTATGGCAGCCGCCTGTCTATGTCTAAGTATTTGTCGATGACTGGGAGTTAGTTTGTTGCCGATATCGTGCTATTATGCATTGCTTGGGTGGTCCTAACCAGATCCCTAGAAAGGTCACTGCTGCCCTTTCATACTGTTCCTCATCGCACTCCTACCACACCTGGCCTGGCTGGCAGGTTGGTCGGATGCCTCGCCTGGTTTGCTGGCAGCTGCAGCTTGCTTTTACTCCAACAGAAGGTCTAGTTTGAGCAGATAGACTATGCACTGGGCCTGGATGGCTGCTTTGAGCAGTCGCTTCAGGTAGAGAGTGCCTTCAAAGAGGCTATTAGTTGGTGGGGAGCCGGTGTGATCTACTCGGCATTCCTGTATATTCAGAATGCCTGTGAAAGTTTACACCAAACTTCGTGCCGTTAAGGGCTGAGGGTTGCCGTTTTAGACGTGAGAATCTATGGTTCGCCGAGTGTCTCTATCCCGGCTCTCCTAGAACTTCGTATTCGCGACGAAGGCCTCGACAAGCTGCATTTGTGGGGCCAGCTTCATGCTTGGTGAAACGCCTCTGTCCGTCTGCACCCTGGCTGATCACCTCTCACGACTCTCCAAGAGGCAAGCCTGCATGCTCTTAGATTCCCCATGCGTGTGATGCAGTTCTTGCCGGCAAGCTGCTGCATGATCGCTCACCGTGACGCAAAGGCCTTTATGACATCCAACGAGTTGCATGGCTTTCGGACTCCAAGCTGCCATAGAGCGAATTCTAGGCGTACCAATTGCATTTCACTTTACAGCAATTGTAAAGCGCCTAGAGAGAGATTAAGTTCTCTGAGGGCGCTTTATCAAGTGAATTATTATTATTATTACCTCAGAGCACGGCATAGCCATTAGCAGCTCGGGCTGAGATAGAACAGGCTTTAACTTCCAAGAATCTTTGCAGCAAATGTAAAGCGCCTAGAGAGAGATTAAGTTCTCTGAGGGAGCTTTATCAAGTGCATTATTATAAGAACATTAGCCTATTGAAACCCTCCTTCGAGCCTTATGGCAAAAGCTTGCCAGCTTGAGTACTTTCGCTATGCTGGCTACAAAGTCGGTGTGGCAGCCAACAGGTAACCCCGCCATCTATTTACGGACTGTGTGCTGCCTTTCCTGTGTATGCATCGTCACACTTTCTCTTCCAGCCGCATGCTGAAGGGCAAGAGGGGGCTTAGGTCTACTGTGGCTCTCAAAGAATGGTCCAGTTCGCTATGTAGGCTTGTCGAAAGCCGCGGGCTTGCCGGAAAACTTGCCCTTTGGTGTGTGGCACCATCCTGACCGTGCCATCGTCGGCCTAGCTGGCATGATGAGTTCGATGAGGAACATTCTAACTTCCTGAGCTCTGCTTGGTTTGGCCCTGGTAACAGCCAGACCGGCCTCCCACTTATGCGGGTGCATGCACACTCTCAACTCCTCACTGTCGCTTTCGGGCAGTGAGGTCGCAGTGGTTTACCCATAGTCCAATGAGCAAGTGTGCTTTGTCGTGACGAATGTTTTGTTGTCTCACCTGGGCAATGATGCAAACTTGGTGTGCCTTCCACGTCCGGACAAAACTGGGCTGCAAGCAGCGCTCTTAACGGTGCTAGTCTCGCCACCCTCTGAGGAACACTGGTGATGCCTGAACTGATATCCCAGCTAGTGACTTGTAGGTGCTGCACCTATGCACGAAAGTATGCCGACTGTAGCAGGAACGCAGCAGCGACGAAGAGCACTCATACATTTGCATAACAAGGCAATATCCATAACTTAGACATCTATTTGACATCAGCTATAGGTTATAGACCGTCAACAGTGGTCATGACCATATCATAAACCTATATATATAATCATAAACCAACGGTTCCGTGGACTGGAGCTCAAACCAGCTCAAATGCCAATGCCGAGTACCAAGCAAGTACCGAGTACGAAATCATTACTGACTGGCTATCCTCCAGCGTCGGTTTTTACGTGGCTTCGGTCATAGATGACCGCATAATCGGTTTCTAGCCATTACAGCCTGCACAACTTGATTCGATCCCCAAATGCCAGTTCACCTATGTCAGTTCACTTATGAAGCTTTCTGGATGTTAGTCGTACTTCCCCACCTACGGTCGCCAGACGTCACATACTTGATGCTACTATGCTGCATCATCAATTTAAGAATTAAGTTCAGTAAAGTCCCGTATATATGTTTGGTACCACGGTCAAGCTCAAGCCAACGAATTCTCGGTAATGGTAATTAGCTTTGCCTCAGAGATGCTGTAGGCGACTACCTAACTTCCGACCTACCGCCCATCGAACCGGCACTCGGCTTCGGCAACAGGTTGGGCAGGCGGTGGATGACTTATCCTCCCCCCCCCCCCCGATCATTCACGATTACGACTCTAGCCCAGTCGCCAAAAATAATAATGTAATGTATACAGTATATCCAAAAACAACATATATTTATTTATTTAAAACACGTGTATAGCCATCTAAGAGAATGTCATCTTTATCTAGAAGCTTTCCATCTGGCGAATAGCTCGAGCTCACGACCTCGGTCGTCACAGGCGAGCACCTTGACCTCTTGGCCACACCGCGCTTCACACACACACTCACAAACTTACTCAATGTTTGAAGCTTCTATTTCAAATACAATTTGTGCAGGTGGTTTAAGACAGGGCTGAACGACTTGATTTCAGAGTAGAAGGTGTGTCAGGAAAGCTTGGTTGCAGAGAATTTCCTCCATTTAAGCCTCAGCACGAGTGTGCTAGTAGGTTTCCCTAGCTCAGAGATGTTGAAATATGATACCGCTAGCTGATATTACCTAACCGCGTAAAGCCTGCTGTGTGACCAGAGTCGGGATGGGGGAGAGACGGTTGGCTCATGGCAGCTCGGCGAGAGTTCTCGGAAATTCAAAGGATTTGTGTAGGTGCTCGAATAAATAGACTAACAGGCCATACGTTCAGATATTTTTATTTTTATTTGGATTTAGGGGTTTTTAATTGACTCAGACAACCGAGCGCTGTATCATTTTCACCATCTCGATTCACTTTCAATAAAGGTATTTGAAAAAACCGCGATTGAGTGAAGCCACGAAAGTCGAAGCACGAAGTGTCGAGGGACGACTGCGTATATACATGATCAATTGAAGTTCACGCTCTATTGAAATAAAGCAACTCTGTATAAGCGGCGACTCGATAGCGCGACCGATGGAGGCGGTACGGCCAGCGCGACGTCGGTGGCGGCGGTGGTCCACACGAAGCACGGTGCAGCAACGAGCGGGGGGGGGGGCGGCGGTGGCCTTTGGACGGGCGGTAGCCGGCGGGTCGGGAGGGGCGGCGGCAGCGTCGGCGACGGCCGAGGATACTGCTACGAGCTTACGGCTGCTGCCGAGAGCGTCTGCTGCTGGCCGCCCGGGGCAGAGCTTTGACCTTGCACTTGGTGGTCTGCCAAAAATCAGGGCCGCAGCGACAGCATTTCTAATGATTATAATGTAGTAATATGTTATATATTATATATTATTTTTACAGGATATGTAAACAAGACAGTTTATATCATGACATTTCCATACGGTAGGAGAGGACATGCCGTGCCGGGGGGGGGGGGAATGTCCGACCCAGGGGGGGAATGCCGGGGGGGGGAGTGCAGGGGGACTTTCCGTACCCCTTCTCAGCTACTTCCGGCACCCATTTATAAAAAAATGTTTCAGCTGGCCGTTATGTCGAGCGTAGTAGAGTTGAGAATTAGCTTAGCTGTAGCTGTTCGTCCACCGTTGACCTCGGGGAAATCTGGCGGCACACAGATGGCTTCCTGCATTTGTCTCCGTTGCGTTGTTGGACACCACGGCACTGAGTGCCGAGATTTCCCGCTCTACCATAGCGTCGCGGCCAAGCAAGTTTGGATTAGACACCTTCGTCACTACAAATCGTAGTGAATGCTGGCGTGGTGCCGCAGCGCTTGACGTTAAGACATCCGCCGTTTCGGCGGCCGGAATTTCGCGAAGCACAGGCAGGAGTTTCGCGGAAGTGAAATCGTAGCCGCCAGGCGGTGGACCAAGCCCAGGGTTTCCGAGCTTCTGCAAGACGGTGTAGGAAATGCTTTCCGCCGATCAGGTATCAATCTCAAAGACAATTTTAGTGCGTTCAGTTGAATCGGCTTCCTCAATTGAGGCACGTTTTAAATGTGTTTTACTGAGATGCCATGACTCTTAGCGATAGCGTTTATTGCCGACGAGCCTGCCCTGCACCTTAAGGAGGATTTCGGCGGTGGATTCGTAGCGGCCGGGCTCTGGGCCAAGCGGAGACTTTCTCAGTTGCACCCAGGCGGCGTAGGAAATGAAGCTCTCCACCGATACGGGATGAATATCTAAATAGATTTTGAGGGCGTTCTATAGTTGATTGCGACCGGCGCACACAGGACAGAACACAAGCACTTCATAAGCCTAAACAAAAAGTGTTCTCACTTGGCCGCTCGCAGCCCACCGTCACGAAACCGCCCTACCCGGCGTCTTAATTCCACCTCACCCCCCCCCCCCCGCCTCTGCAGGTCGTGACTCACTCTAATAAAACCATTTCCCCATAAACTGGCAGGGCTCATGAAACCCTACTACATAAACTCTACTGGGCCATAAATTTGCCTCAGTGAGAATACGAAGGCCATATACACCAGTAGGCCATAAACCCCATCGGCACATTAACTAAAAACGCTACAAATGAGCCCCTTTACCACTTGATCTAAAGATCACAACTCAACGCCATTGACACATAAACTATAAACATCAAAAACCATCCACACGCTCAGTCGAATTGATTTCTTTGATTGTGGCACTTTTCAAAGTGCCTCACTGAGGTGCCACGGCTCGTAGTGATAGCCTTTATCACTAGCGAGCTTGCACAACGCTTCAGGCACACTGATTGTAAATAGCCCGGTGCCTCGCAGAAAAGGAAGGCAGCGTTTCGAAAACGGAAGTTCTTACGGCTTTGCTTGAGGCTGCAATATGTAAAGCACGAGCTTGCACGGAGGCATCTTTTTGCATCGCAGGTGCGGTTGTGAGTCACCGGCCTCGGGCTCCAACTCACCGGCGTACACGGTCAAATAGACGGAAGGTCCCTGGCATGCTGAGCCACAAGCACGACTGCGAGCGCGTGCATACCAGGATAGGTCGGCATAAGGCGTGAATCTGTTATGGTTGCTGCAGTCGCAGTGCGCTACAGCGACCCTCGAAGATTCCTCTTCTTCGACCGCAATATGAATGGAATGAGCGAAGCATACTGTCTAGACCTTAATCGAAAATAGTCCTTTGAGAGTGTATTAATCGCTACTGAGTAGATGAATTTTGTGCTGAGAGCATCATCAAACGAGTTCTTTGTGGTTTCGTGTTTGCATACCCCAGCCTCCGACAGGGCTGCGCCTAAATGTCGTCATCTGCTATGTTAGCGGGCCCTCCAGACCTTGACTAGCCAATCGGAGCACAGCGTTCCCACAGGTGGGCGTTAGCAACAACGCTAACGAATCAGAGCGCAGCGTTGCGCAGACGACGGGAGGCGCTGTTAACGTGAACTTCTGGACGGCAGTCATGCTTCCCCCGGCTCCGTGCGTGGTGAAATAAACTGATGGTGATGCGCGTTATCTCGAGTTCTGTGCTGTGCGCGACAGCAACCAAACTACATTCTTGATTGCTGCGATATCGCACGTCGTCGCCTCTTAACGAATTCGGTCCGACAGCTCTGTAATAGACTCTCCAGTTACACGCTACAGGTCCGACCAGTGTGTACCTGGAATGAGAAAGCGCACACGGTCGAACTGCGAACTCTGGAAGTCTTCTATCTGCTTAATGTTCAAATTATTGTAATCAAGCGCAGGCGTCTGCTGCGAAGCGTAGCTTGACAGCAATTTTAATAGTACCGGGGACTAGCTGACGAGAAAAACTTTCGCGAGTTTTCCGTGCCTTGACAAAGCGTTGAACCGGACCCAGTAGCCCGTCCACAGCCCGGCTGTTGAATCGAAAGCTGCGAAATTCGGAATCGCCGCTTGATAACCGCTAGTTGCTCATACCTTGCATCGATTTTAGTAGAATGTGGATCTGCTTTTCGTACTGGTCGTTCTTGAGCCTCGTTTGTTCTTTCTAATGATCTCGCTGCCTCCCTAGCTGTCGCTGAAATAGTTCTACCATCTTTCTCTGAGCCGTCTCAGCTGTAGCTCGATTTCGTGAGGTCTGATACCTCGCTGGTTTGAACCAGCGTTTACAGTGCTTGCCTTGACGACCGAGGTCAAGGTGAATGTATTTGATAACCAAGGTCGTGAACTCGAACCCCATAGCATACATGAAGCGCCTGAATTGAGATTAAGTTCTCCTGTGGCGCTATACAAATGAATTATATTTGATGAGATCTTCGTCCGGCGATAATAATAATAATAATGCACTTGATAAAGTGCCCTCGGAGAACTCAATCGCTCTCTAGCCGCTTTACATTTGCTGCAAAGGGAAACGAAATTGAATGGTGAGTAATATCATGCTTGATAAACAAATGATAGCAATGTGCTCAGTTCTAAGAGCGAAATACCTTTCAGAAATTCATATGTACCAGTATTAAGTAATAATGAGGAGAACAGAGCGCTAAGCAGTAGCTCTGGAGAGTATGAGCATGTGTCGTATGGTGGTCTGTCCGATATACCATGTCCACAATGGTACTTTGGTGCGTCGGGTGGGACCATTGCTGATTAATAGCAGTAACAGGTCCACCGGGATGAGTGTACCCTGCTTGACTCGTTCGGGCAACGGCCGATCGCTTGAACAGCCGCCGCAAGAGGTTGACCGGTTCGGGCAACATCCTAAGACTTCGAGAGCCACATGTTGCTGTGTGTAGTTTAGTTATCGTCGCGAATAGCACAGAACGTCAGGCGACGAGAAACACCGCCAGTTTATTCCACTACGGAAGAAGCAGGGGGAAGCACGACTCTCTTCGTCTTTCTCCGAGCTGGTTTGGTCTAGCGGTTAAGGTGCTCGCTCCGACCAAGGTCTAACTGAGGTCGTGGGCTCGAGCCTCGAGGCATATGTGAAGCGCCTGAATAGGGATTAAGTTCTCTTGGGGCGCTATATAAATTAATTATATTTTTAATTTTTTCTCGCCCAACGAAATCCCCACCGGAGTGCCTGCGACTTCTTTTTCACCACAATCACTAATAGCACATCCCAACCGCATACCACATCGAGTGTCACAGACCACTCGTACAACGATCAGGGGCAGTGCCGGCAATTTAACAAAACCAGAAACCACACTGCGTATTCGCTAGGACTGCAACAGGAAGTGCTGAAAAATGTCGTCAATGCACGGACCAATTGGGCTTACGCAACCTCCTAAGCCAATCTAAATTTTCGAAATAATAGGTAACTGGAACTGGAAACGCTTGACTCTTCAGCTGATTTGGGCTTCCCGTGAAATGCCACCTTGGAACAGGACACCTACATTGAGTGTAGATGCTGCAAGAGATGATCCAGCCAAGTTCATATTCACGTTTACGCTTTCATCTTCTAAGAATTACTTGGTTTTCTAACAAATAATTTTCGCGTGTACTTAGAGTTGCTTAACAAACAGACGGCCGCTAGGGAACACGCACTCAAAACTTTCCATTTTTGGTGGGCTGATGCCCATAGATATGTAACCGATTCTAGGGGGGGGCTCAACTACTTTCCGCCCTGCTCCTGCTACGACACCAACTCGCTACGTCACTGGGTTAGGGAAAGAAGACTGCAACTTTCCTTAAACTTTTTATAACGATATTGCGAGCACCAACAACAACAACAGGGAAACTAAACACAACTACTAGGAGCCTAAGGAACATTAGGCTACGGGGAACACAAGCACAAGGCCAGCCCGACATGGGAGGACATTCTCGGACTGGAGCAATCTTGAAGACAGCAGCAATCCACGAAAGTATCAGCCACGACAACATCGATACGACTATGGCTGCAGAGACCGGGATTCACTAGAGGTACCCTCACATCTCAGCTCGCCGAGGGCTCCAGCTCACTAAAGGGGAGACTACCAATAACTGGCTACAGGGGAATGAGAAAGAGAAAAGCCATAATAGCGAGCGTGCTTATCTCCGCCTACCGCTCAGGCATTGATACCCTCGTTGCCTTTCGTGAGTGGCCGCATTGTCGGCAAACGCCCAGCATTCGACGGGTTGCATAGCTGGGCCAGACCAAGAGCGTCCCACACCCACCATTTCTTCAGCCAACGTCAGGTCTCCAAAAGCCAAGCATATGTGGCGTCATCGTATATCCGGGCACGCCCGCAGGTCAGGTCCCGGCCCGCCGGTAACCCTTATCACAGTACAGCCGTCCAGCTGATTGAACCTAGCGTGGTTACAGATACGTCAACAATTCTTGATGTTGCTGAAACAGGCTGTGTTCTTATTGGATGGAATCTGTACCACTTAGCCTGGGGGGCAACAATTCAATATGCCTCTGTCGCTATCACAAGTCCTGCTGGCTTTGCAACTCCAGCAGCCAGCTTAGGAATGAAGCCGACTCAGCCACTGTGTCCTCGGTCTGCTCTGTTGTAACAGCCGCCGTCGGTTCAACAGGTCTCACCTTCGTCGGCTCCGACAACAGATGTAGCTTACACAGGGAGTAAGACTTCCGCATACCGAATATACCACTTAGCACCTGCAGGATCGTTATTTTCCGGTTGTCTTGGTAGATTGTGGAGGCAAAACTAGCTCCACCCATCACCAATATTTGTAAAGCACCCTCACACAACTTTTCCTCTTTCTAGGCATTTAACATATGAGCCCGAGGGCGGTAACCCGGGTGCGTGCGGGCAGCGATAGCTACCTGAAAATTGGTCCAAATTATATGAAAGTAAGCTAACAATTGTTGGGCTCTTCGAGTTCGATTCGCCAGCAGATTGACAGCGTATTCGAAAACGATTTTTATTGTTTAAATTAAGTTCGCAGCGGCTGACCAGATCTAGGGCCAGGATCCAGGGCTCGATCATTAAAATTGAGCCTATTTTTTCGAGAAATAGCTCAAGATTCATGTTGGACACCCGATGGTGCCTTCTTCGGGCGCTCCGCAGAGCGTATCTGCACGCTCTGAGCAGCCTTCCGCGCTGATCCTCTTTTTTCTGCCAGGAGTATACGTCATATCGGACATCACCACCAACGGTACGACAATATTGTCAGGATTTTCGTCCTCACAATCAGCGATACTACCCAGGCGAGCACTGGCGCCGAGACTCCGGACCTCCAGCATAAACATTTCAGATCAGCTGGTGGCAATAAAGTTCCCGGAAATTTTTCCAAGAACTTGCACACAAGTTCCATTGCATTGTTAAGAACATTATTGCTAACATCTTTTATATTGTCATTATAGCCAACCATCGCGTGCAGCCTTTCATTGAACTCTTGCGAACATAGTTATTCAGATTGCCTTGACATGATTCTGACGGTGCTGCTCCTGAATCAGGTCAACGGCGTTTGCGACTTCAAAACGCTATATTTTCTAGAGTAGCCATCCGCAAAATAAATAATTATTTGCGATTCTCATTGCAGAAATTCGGTAACCCGAGTTACCGCCATCGGGCTCAAGTGCTGCAAAGTGGGTTTAAATATATGGTTAGTGGTACCACATACAGTGCCGGAACCCATGAGCAAACAAATGACAACTCACATTAACCTAACCAATGCTGTAGGAATATTTATGTTTAGCCTCTTTGAAACGTCGTGATGTCAAAAGGTGACATTACGTGAGTCTGGGGTAAGTTCTCGGCTTTCATAGCGTACAAACGAAAAGGAAACTCTGGAGAATAAAAGATTGGTGCGAGTTTCAGCTAAGCCAATTGGGTAAGTGAAGAATACGATAATAATAAAATTACTACTAATGTTAATACATGTATATAGCATCATCAGAAACTCAATCTCTTTCTAGGCACTTGACATTTGCTGCTAATTAAACACGATTGTATCCTTACCGGTAGCCGGCTCAATAACAGCAGAATAATAAAGTTATGCGTGACATGCACAGAGTCAGCATGCAAGTATGGTTAGCGGCAGCATGCAAAGTGTCAGCAGCATAAGCAAATAAAATTCAAATCACGTGGGATCAATAAATGCTGTGATCAATAGATGCATTTATAGCTTTTTTGAAATGTCGTCAAATCAGGAAATGTCGCGTCGGCTGTTTTGTCGGAAAAGAGTTCCAGGACTTGGGAGCATACGATCTCCAAAGGATTTGAGGTTTGTACGAGGTATGGGTAAACAGTTAAATTCCGAAAAGAGCGCGCGGTACGATGCCTAACCTGGAAGGGGAGTAGATCTGCTTGGTAGGCTGAAGCCAAAGAACGAAGGAAGCTAAGTGTGAGTGACACAACCTGAAAGTTAATGCGTTGCTTAACTTGGGGCTAGTGCAGGTCGGCGAGAAATGGTGTAACATGGACAGCGACAATCGAGATAGACAAGCCTAGCTACAGAGTTTTGCACCAGCTGTGAGCACCTGATTGCATATGCCGGCAGATTAGCTAGCAATAGTTTCTATAAGTTAAGACGGGATGTCAAAAATGCATGGACCGATTTAGATGTGGTATCCCTGTCTAAACAAGCCCGAGTTTTAGCAATCTTTTGTAGCTGAAAGTAGGCAGACTTTACCGAAGAGATCATGTGGTCGTCTAATAAAAGATCGCTTAGGAACATGACACAAACTTTGTGCAGATTCAACAGGAGATATGCGGGCTGAGCTGATTTTGAGCGTTAGCCTTTCCAATTCCTGATTTACCCTTTGGTTTTTCCATAGCTAGTAAGTTGGTTTTATTATCACTTAATTTAATAAAGTTGGCTGCGGATGCCGTCATTACATGCAGCCGGGGCGTTCAGAGAACTGGACTTGCTGGAGGGCTGGGAGGGATCAAATCAAAGGTATGACAGAGTGACATCTGTATAGAAGTGAAAGCCTAGATTATTCTTGGCAATCATATTGGCTAGAGTGAGAGCATAAACCGCGAACAGAACGGTACCCGGAAAGCACAGAGCCCTGAGATACTTCATATTTCAAAGGTTCGTTGGATGATCTTTGTCTATTCACGTCAACTCTCAGGAGTCTCCCACTGAGATAGAACCTAGACCATTGCAATGCAGTGCCAGTGATGCCTAGGCAAGATGAGAGGTGCTAAAGAAGGGCTTGGTGATCAATAGTATAAAAAGCTGCCGAAAGATCGAGCAAAATAGAGATACCCTACCTATGTCTGCATTCCGAAGTAGGTCGTTATACTCACAAAGCAATGTTGACTCTGTGGAGTTGTTAGCTCTAAAACCAGACTGGAACTTACTAGCAAGGTTGGAAGCTTCAGTAAATAAGTTCAGACGATCTGCCGCGATTTATTTCAGTGTCTTTGATAGGAACGGTAGAACGGAGACTGAGCGAAATTTGCTCATGTTCTTTTTGTCTAGTGTTGTTTTCTTGAGTAGTAGCCTAACTACAGCCGTTTGAAATGTGCTGGGACATGACCTGAGGCTAATGACACATCGACGATGTTAGTTATGCATGGCAGCAGCAAATCAGTGCATCATTGAAGCAAGACAGCGGAAATAGGGTTTAGAGGAATAGTTTGTCTTCTTTGATTGGGTAATGAACATCAGGACGAGGTCGCAAGCGACCTCTTTTAATGTAGACATTGAGGTGCCGGATGGAGTCGAGGTTCATGATTCCAGGGGAATCCAGCCATCTTGGATGGAATCCTTGATCTTGTCTGTTTTGTTGGAAGAGAAACTAGAGAAGCGATTAGTTAGATTATCACTGAGATCACTAGGTAAGAAGCTCACCTGGAAACGATTAAGGAGATGTGTAATCATCACCATTTTTGGATTGATCATCAGTGATTCAAAAATTTTTTTATATAAGCTAGACTTGAACTTTGCTAGAATCAATTAGTTAGATCTACAGAAGTCCTTATTTGCCTCTCGATGGGACTTTCAATCCCGATCTTTTGTGTGCTTGTTCAAACTTGCGCTTAGTGGACCTAGCTAGTTTAATGTCTGTGGTAAACCACATACCGTCTGGGCGAGAGCGCACAGTACGCTGAGTCAGAGGTTCAAACTCATCGAGCATGTCAGCAAGTGCCGGGTTGTAGCAATCTACAAATTTTGTCATTTCAGAAGGGGGATTGAGCAGCAGAAACAAAGCAGATATTGTTGTACGGATTCATCGATGTCAAGGCTCTTGACGGTTTGTCATTCACAGGTGAGTTTTGATGAGGGGAAGGAGGAAACATTGCAGACGTAATGCGATGTGCATGTGGTCAAATAAGCAGAATTTGGTGTTCATTGGTGATGATAGTGTGCATTTGTAGGAGTAAATTCATTCGAGTGTGTGACTCTTGATGTGAATAGGGCCAGGCACATGAGATAATGAATCATTCATTGCACAAGTCCTGTGCTGAAGGCATTAATTAAGTTATAAAAATGAATGTTGACATCACCCATTATGAGGAAGGATTGATTCCTTGCAAATAGAATAGAAATGAGATCAGATAAATGTGAGGTAAAGGATGATATGGTACTTGGGGGTCGATAGACTAACGACATAATTGGTACCTTTTTGTCGGGTGAACTCAAAGCAATAGATTCGAAAGGCTAATTCGAAAGGACTGCAAATGGCTTGAAATAAAAGATTGAACGTACAATAACGGAGAATGCACCTCCAGTTGGTATCGATCTAGGGCGATAAATGAAGTTAAAGCCTGTCGGGGTTTTGACGTTAATGGTAGTTTACAGATTACAGCCCAGATTCGGTCAAGGCCTTTTTTGCAAGTTGAGGCCTTTTTTAAACATAAGGCCGCTTATTATTAGCGGTTTATTGTACCTTGAGGAAGGATTCCACAGACAAATTTTAAGTTGGGCCGCTGGAGTTATAGCAAGGTGGGTGACCACTAAGTTAAAGAGATTCACAGCAACGCGTCATGATTTATGGTATTCGTAAGTTATGGGTCAGTGGCATTCGTTGCCTTGTCATTCCCATTACTGCTAGTTTATGGCCTAGAGTTATTCATGGCCCAGCAGAAATTATGGCGCTTCTGATGAGTATTGGGCCATTCCGATTTATGGCAGTGAGTGTTAACTAATGGGCTGCAGAGGCCAGGAAGTTAAGTCGAGGACGCTGGGCAGTACGGTCGCGTACTGGTCCACTGCGGCGTCTGTGTGAACAACCGTTTCTTCAAACCCGCTTTGATATTCTCCATGGTGTCGCCTACCTGTGGTTTCGAAGACAATTAAACTACACAAAACTTGAGGGAGAACGTGCTGAGCGGTTCGAGACGATGCTGGGAATGCCAAATGAGTGGGTCCTCGGCACGAAGCCCCCACCTAACAAGGGGGTTCTCAGCTCGCGGCAGCGGGTTCTTAGCTTACGGGGGGGGGCCGCGTCGGTTCCCGGGCGCTTTTTTGTTAAGGCATGATTCACGGACAATAGCATAAGCAATTACATCTAGGAATGCACTTGATTGGCGATATCGAAACGAAAATGGGTACGCGCGATCATAACTAATACGAAGGTTACTAACCGCTGAGGTATCTAACGCAGCGTTGCGGGCCTAGCCTTTAAAGATAAGCGTTTAGATGTCCATAGGCATGTATTTTCTTACGCACTATGGTCAAGCAACAAACAGACAAGCTTTAAACAGGTCTTAACTGTATCGGTTTCCGTATACGATGTTTACAAGAACTTTGATTTTTTTTAAGAGAATTCTGCAACGGATCAGAACTGCTAGTAGCGCTTGGTGTCAGGAGGCTGGAATGTTCGTGCAAAGTCAAGCAAGACTGTGAAGGAACTAGGATTTGTAGGCTAATGTAAGAGAATAAATGAGCCACAATATGACTGAGGAAACCTTTAAATTAATACTCTGCTATATAGGAAGTCAGTACAAGAGTGAGAAGCGGTGTAATTTAGCAACTGCGAAATTACAGACAGGTTAGCCTAGCTGCAGAGTTTTGCAGCACAACTAAGTGCCTCATTGCACAAGCCGAAAGAACTGGACGTAATGAGTGGCAGAAGGAGAGATGAGAAGCAGCGAATGCATCAACCAATTTCGATGCTGTATCCCTGTCTAGGCAGGTTTTAATTTTGGCACGGGAACGCAGGTCAAAGTAGAGAGCCTAAACTGTGAATCTGATGTGGTCATCTTGTGAATGTTCACTGTGAAAACGGACCCCCAGATTTAGTGCAGATGCTATAGAGAAATGCTTGCAAGGCCAATATTGAAAAATATGTTTTCCATTTGGTGATCAAACCTTGGTTGTTCATGACTACTTGGTTTTAGCCTTGTTTAATTTAAGAAAGTTTGCGATTATTTAAGGTCGAATGTCAACCATTCATGCAGAAAGAAAGTTGATTGGGCGTGAGGGGTTGGAAGGCTGAGAAGGCTCAAAGCATAGTTACAGCTGTGTTTCATCTGCATAGAAATGAAAGCGTAGATTGTTTTGGGCGGTTTCATGGGCAAAAGGAACCATAAATTGTGAAAAGAAGTGGACCAAGCGCAGAGCCTTGAGGAACCTTGTTCTTTAGCTGCTTCTCGGACTATGGTGGCCGTTGACATCGATGTTATGGAGTATCCTACTGAGGTTAGACCTGAACCATTCCAATGCTTTGCCAGTGATGCCCAGGCGATTTGTGAGGGGCTCAAGAAGGACTGTACGATTGATAGACCAACGCTTCTGAATAAGCAAGCAAAACAAGCAGAGAGACTTTACTTGTCTGCATTTCAAGAAAGTCCCTATACACTTGTACTGTGCAGGCTCTGTGAAGCAATTACCTCTGAAATCTGACAAGAGCTTACTTGTTTGGTTTGAAGTTTTAATGAAAGAGTTTAGCTGACCTGTAACTACTCGTTCTAGTGTCTTCAAGCATGATTTTACTTACTATTCTATTGCGTATCACTTTGCAGCAAATGTAAAGCGCCTAGAAAGAGATTAAGTTCTCTGAGGGCGCTTTATCAAGTGCAATATTATTATTATTATTATTATTCGACAGCAACGACAATGGGCAGATTCGGCGAAAATTACTCCGGTTCTTCTGCGGTGATCCGTAATGGCCCACTACGTAAGGTGGCTGCTTTTCAGACCTCGTTCTCGAGGTTGCGGGATCGAATCCTGCGGTGTGAGCTCCTTTATTGCCCGTGCAGTCGGTGGTGATAATCTAAAGGGCTCTACAGTCACTACATAAAAGAGGCTGTTAAATTACCCAGTATTGTGTGGCCTTCTTAATGAGTGGCCTAACGACATCTTTTTGAAAGTTGCCGTGACTAGATCTGAGGCTAAGGACTCGTTTCTTATGTTGGTTATGTATGGCAGCAGCAGAACTATTGGTACAAGCGGAAGAACCGTTGGTATAGCGTACAGCGGGTCTTTACCTAAGAGATTAATTTAAAGGGAGCCAAGTCCAGCAGGGTTTTTACACACAGAGAGATGAGTCGACAAGGAATATTGAAAAATTATGGGTGAACTCTCTTTATCTTATCTATCTTAATGACTGAGAAGCTATTGAAGCCATCTGCTAGATCATCACAAAGATCATTAGGAAAGTTGCTAAACTAGGAGTGGGTAAGGAGATGGTTAATAGTCGCCATCAGAATTTTTGCATTGTGCATCTCGACTTGCTCAACAATATCTGATAGACTTCGTAATAAATAGGCTCTGTAATAACAAGCCTCGGATGGATAAGACACTTTAATTGGCAGCCATGCTATTCTTATGATCCGAACCATGACGCCGCAGGGCGAGCTTGGCATCTCCTAGCAAATCTCATTGTAGTAGCTCCGCCAGCGGTAGCTCTGGTATCACACCTTCATTCCAAATAGGAACAGTCTCGTTTTTAAAAATCTATCCTTCGTACCGACTTGACATACCGTTGTAAGGTTCGGTAGATGTAGGTAAGCGCCAGGAGATTCGTTGTTAGTGACTTTAGATCGGTGTCGATCGGTCGAAGATGCCTTCTGGTACGTTAAAGTGTGCTCGTATTGTCAGTTAGCACGACAAAGACCGAGAAGTATCTACTCACTCCGCTGGGGTAAGGACATCCCCCACTTTCTCCCCCTTACATCCCCCTGGCATTCCCCCCATCGCTGGGGTAAAAAATTCCACCCCCCTTGTAGGCCATTTCCTCCCTTCCCGTTTGGAAATGTCTTGATACTGTAGCACCGTGCTGGCCTTGGCTTAATTTTAGCGCAAATGAAAGCGGTTTGGTGGTTGAAAGCTTCTTTGTCCTGGAGCAGTGAGCCAGAGAGGAGAGCCAGTGTTGTTAGAGAGCAAGAGCTTAACAGTGTAGCCGAGTTCCAAGGGTCTGCGGTAATTTCCCGCCAAGCGCTGCCACACTCCGGCCACGCCGCCACTCGTCATGCCGTTGAGCTAGGGTAAGACGAGCGGCCGTCAGGTTAGACCTCTTAATAGTATCGCAAGCGCCAATAACAACAGGTCAACTAAACAAGTCTGCAGGGTAAGGTCCTATACAAAGTACACTAAAGGGGCGCAATACGACGCCAAAAGCGTGAACAAACGTGTTAGTTGGTCAGACGGCTTCCGTAGTCCCGCCGTTGAACCGACTCCGAATCCAACAGTACGAGCGTACGCCGTCCAAGACCCGGCTGGCTGAGTAAGTGCTTGGCTAGTCAGAGTCGACGTCCATTACAGTCGAGAGCTTCTGCCGAAAGACGCCAACTCACGGGGCGGGGGTCACGAACAGGATACATGGGGAATGCGGAATATACAAATCACAACAACGAGCGTGCTATCCAGCTCCACTCGGGCCTTGGGCACTCGCTCCCTTGCGTGCGTGGCCGCATCGCCGGAGCACAAGTAAAACCATCCAGGTACGTAACTCGGCGAGACCGGGAGCCACCAACACCACGAATTACTCGGCCAACTTCTCCAACCCAAGAGCCCCGGTGACCCCTCGTCACCGCATATGCCATAGGTCGGACCCCAGCCTGCTGTGGGCCTGGCCTGGGTACAAGAGAAAGCCAGGAAGCGCTGGGACCAGCGGTGGTGCTTTGGCCTTTAGAATTGGTCTGATACCATCGGGAGCTACTGATTGATGTTAGCTGGTTTGTTAGCCTCGGCCATAACTCAGTCCAAAAAGAATCGCCTGGAACCTATTCGGCATTCAAGCTTGACTATTCGGCATTCAAGCTTGGGTGCAGTTCCAGTGGCCTAGTGACGGTATTAATTCCTTACCCTAACGGAACACGGCGTCGGGCCCAATGCCACTAAGCTCTTGCCCCATTGTCTCAGCTAGGTATTTAAGACTCGAGCAACGCTCGCTCTTGGTCTTTTGCTCGGCTCCTGCTCTCTCTCTCTCTCTCTCTCTCTCTCTCTCTCTCTCTCTCTCTCTCTCTCTCTCTCTCTCTCTCTCTCCCTCTCACTCTCTCTCTCTCTCTCTCTCTTCGGTTTCGCTTCGACGCCGTCAGATTTGTTTCTCTGAAAGCGAGGGATGAGGGCGGGCTATTCGCCGGCGATTGACGGGACAGGACAAGACAGCGCTAGGAGGATTCGGAGAACACCGAATACGGTCGTATCGCGCCCGAGCTGGCATTCTGTGTTTCTTTTGTGTTTTGTGTGTGTGCGCTTGTACATAGTCTCGGCATAAGGATTTGCCGGTGCGAGCTAGACGCAGTTGGTGTCGTGCATGAGTTACTCCGTTGGTTCAGGCTCCTCCGTCTATTTGGGTCGTCCCCCCCCCCCCCCTTGAGACGTATGTAGTCTAAGTATGGAGACTCGTTTCCCTCCGAAAGAGTGCTTGAGGTAGTGTGTGAGGTATTCCTGCTGTTAATGTGGAAACGGAGCCCTAGTTCTCCAGTCAGTGTCTAGGCTCCGGTTCGGGCTCCGTCTTTTTGCGTATTTCCCCACTGTAGATATAAGTAGCCTAAGTGCAGGGACGCAATTCCCCTGCAAGAGCGCTTGGTGTAGTGCGTATGGTATTCCAGCCTTTAAGGTGGAAGCGGAGGCCTAGTTCTCCTAGTCATGATCTACGCTCCGGTTCGGGCTCCTCGTCTTATTTGGGTCGTTACCCACAATTGACATAAGTAGCCTAAGTGCGGGGACGCATTCCCTCCGTAAGAGTGCTTTCGCTGCAGAGAGAGTGTGAGGAGAGTGGAGATAAAGCTGAGCTAGACGCCCAGCGGCTTTGTGCACATGCGAATAAAGCTCAGTAAAATCCCCAATTTGTGTCTCGCTTTCCAAATCACGCCGCGGACTCACGACCCCCTTTAGTAAGGGTGAGTAGGTCAGCGCCAGAAACGCTCGTTTCGTGGCGGCCTGCTTATAGCGCATAGGCGCGCACCGAGCGGCATTAGGCGGTAGGTGACGCCCTCGGTTAGCGGCAGGTTTAGCCCACCCCGCCGAGCCTTCGGCGTTACAATATAAACTGTCTTGCTTACATATCTTGTAAAAAAAAAATCATATACTATATATTATCTAACATATTCCTACATTAGAGTCATTAGAAATGCGGTCGCTGCGGCCCTGCTTTTCGGCTGACCACCAAGTGTAAGGTCAAAGCTTTGCCCCAGGCGGCCAGCAGCAGACGCACTCGGCAGCCGCGAGCGTATAGCAGTATCCTTGACCGTCGCCGACGCCGCTGCCGCCGCCCCTCCCGACGTCGGCACCACCGGCTACCACCCCTCTGATGCTCACCGCCGCCGCCGCCGCCGCCGCCGCCGCCGCCGCCGCCGCCGCCGCCGCCGCGGTCGTTGCTGCGCCGGGCATCTCGCGTCGCCCTCCGCCGCCGACGCCACCGCATTTGCCGTACCGCCTCCGTCGCTTGTGATGTCGAGTCGCCGCTTATACTGAGTTGATTTTATATCAATAGAGCGTGAACTTCATTTGATCATATATATATATATATATATATATATATATATATATGTATGCATGTATGTATGTGTTCTTAGTTATACATTCACCAACATAGGGCGATATGTCCTACCCCGGGGGGAATGTCTGGGGGAAATGTACTGTAACGTATCTCCGTCTGTAAATTCACAAAGCCATAAAGACTCTGTGGGAGTTCTGCAGGAGAGTTTTGTATAGCGCACTCACAGCCTAAGCGGTTTTTGGTACGCCTCCGGTAACCAACAGACTTCGTCTCACGCACCAAAGAGAAAGTGAAAAGCATATCAGAGTCAGGAGAGCAGTTGAGGTAGTGAGTAGCATGGAAGTAGCAGCTCAGGACCGCTGCAAAGGATGAGCCATAGTCGGCAGTAGGAGAGCAGTAAGAGAGCAGTTGTCGTTGTGTAAGAATTGTGGAAGTGAGTTCCACGGTCTAGGACCTGCAGAGCTAAAGCTTCTGTGGCCGACGGTCTTTAAGCGGAAGAATGGAATAGCTAATTTATTTTCCACACATGATCTGAGGGCCCGAATAGGCTGAAACTGATGCAGCAGTTCAGTTAGGTAGGAAGGACCCAAACCGTGGCGGGCCTTGTGGGTCAGCGTAACAACTTTGCTCTGTATCCGTTGATCAACTGGCATCTATCCTAGCTCTTTTAGCAAAGGAGACACGTGGTCAAACCTCTGTCCTAGGGTCCGCCACGGGGGGATGTTCGGGGTAAACGTCCGGGGGCGGAATGTCCTTCAACCACTCCGTTACCGTGGCACTTGTGCTCCAAGAGTTTTCTCTGTCCTACTGTAGTAATAACCGTTAGTCGGGTTGAAGAGGTAGAATTAGTGTTGTGTGTGCCTGCTGCTGCATGTTTTTAATTATCTCAGCGTCCGGCAACTTACGTAAGCCCCGCTTGCAGCAGGTGGTAGGGCAGTTGACTCGGCACAGCGTCCGGCCTTTGATGTAGGGATGTTGCCCGCTGAAACTGCATTCCCGATCTGCGGTGAGTAAGCCACCTCAAAATATGTACACGTGTGAGAGAATTAACTGAGAGTCTCATTGACCGCTCACTTCTACGCTGGTGCCTCAGTGAGACTTAGAACTAGGACTGCCGCCGTCGGAGCCACAGCTATGCAATAGTGGGAGAGCAGAATGTTGGCGATCGTGAAAGTGATGTTTTAGCATTTTCTCGAGGTCGTAAAGTTGCACCGGCTCCTTTTCTGGCCACTGTGGTTCGACGCGAAGTGGGAGCATGAAGAATGTCTTCCTAATCTGTCATTCCATAATCACTTGTTCTGGACAGAAGCCTATAGATGTGCGAGTTGTCGACCTCTGATTCATGAGAGCTAGGCACAGATCAGGCAGCCTCACAACATATATTGCTGTCTGCAAAGCTCTTTCCACTTCTCTGTTCGCTTGTGGAAAGTGAGGGCTGGTCTTGATGTTCTTGAACCTGTATCGTCTGGTAAAATCACCAAATTCATGAGATGAGAATTGTGGGCCAGAAGGGTAGCAAGGGGTGGGTAGGGGGACAGATGTCCTCGGGCGTCAAGGCCAATGGGCGCCAAAGCAAAATAATTGTAAACTTTTTTATTTAACACAGTTTCATGGGTCAGAGGCTAATTCCAGCCAAATCCCGCCATACTCCGGCCCCGCTGCCGTTCGCCATGCCGCCGAGCTAGGGTAGGACGAGCGGCCGTCAGGTTAAACTTCTTTATAATAATGCATGCGCCAACAACAACAGGGGAACTAAACAAGTCTACAGGGAGGGTCCTATACACAGTACACTACGGGGACGCAAGACGACGCAGCAAGCGCGAACAGACGTGTTAGTTGGGGTCAGTCGGCTTCTGCAGTCCTGTCGCTGAACCGACTCCGAATCCAACAGTACGAGCGTACGCCTTCCAAAACCCGGCAGGTTGAGTAACTGCTGGCTAGTCGAAGTCGACAACTACCACAGTCGTAAGCTTCCACCGAAAGACGCCAACACACGGGGTGGGGATCACGAACACGCTACACGGTGAACGCGGAATATACAAGTCAACAACGAGCGAGCTATCCAGCTCCGCTCGGGCCTTGGGCACTCGTTCCCTTGCCTGCGTGGCAGCATCGCCGGAGCACGCCTGCACGAATCCAGGTGCATAACTCGGCGAGACCGGGATCCTCCAACCCCACAACTTACTTGGCCAATTTCCCTTACCCAAGAGCCCCGGTGACCTCTCGTCACCACACATCCGGCTATGCTTAGGTCCGACCCCGGCATAGCCGGTGACCCTCATTACAGCCGCCTGATCCCAGCCAACCGAACCCAGCCTGGGTACAACATATATTGCTGTCTGCAAAGCTCTTTCCACTTCTCTGTTCGCTTGTGAAAAGTGAGGGTTGGTCTTGATGTTCTTGAACCTGTATCGTCTGGTAAAATCACCAAATTTATGAGATGAGAATTGTGGACCAGAAGCGTAGCAAGGGGTGGTTAGGGGGACAGGTGTCCCCATGCGTCAAGGCCAATGGGCGCCAAAAGCAAAATTAATTGTAAATCTTTTTGTTTTTAATGTGAGAATACCAATCTTTATTTCAAGTAAGTCCTTGTTTCAATGGACTTGACTATTGTCGGCTGAGCGAGTTCAGCATGTTTAAATACTTAGACCAAGCTGTAGCTTAACACTCTGGCGGCATGCACGTGTCGACACGAAAACACAGAGGGGCTTTGGCCGCTGTGTAACCGGCTGGCGTTTGCAACGAAAAGCACACGGCCGTTCACCTTTCCGTCCGCCTTCTAACAGCTCTCACCGTCTTCTCGCCCCATTCTACCTGCCACAGGCGGGCTGAGTCTCATCAAGGACGAGCCCGACCTGCTATGCGGCCTCAAGGGCAAGCCAGTGTACCGTAGCTGAGCACCGACGCACTATTAGATCGCACAAACGAGGCTTCCCTACAACAACGCAGCAGTAATGTGTGGCCACTTATCGTGTGTCCAAAAGAGGGCAATGTCCAGAAATGAGAAGGCAATTTTTGAAAACTGTTATAACTAAAGCTTGAACCTGGCAGGAGGTCTTGCTGCAAGTCAAGATCCGTTGTCACTACTTTACGTTGGAACAATAGAGAGCACCTACTCATTCTTTTCAAGATCGACTCTGAGGTGGGAAGAACTGAAGCAAGTCTTGTCTATCATTGTTAAACGTGACTCTGCAGCAAGGTGGAGTGCAAGAGTAGAGATTGTGAAAATTAATAATGATGGACTGAATAGCATTGTAGGTCTTTTAGAGCAACTGTCTTAGGACACAAGTAGAGCACTTGAAACAAGAAGTGAAGCTGGCAGTCTCCTACATTGTATTTTGAATAACTTTTTTCGCTGTTGCCATTTTGGTACTGCATCTTGAGGAAGATTAACCGGCAGCATTTAGAAAAGGCCGCAGGATCCAAAGATGAGTTTCAAAAACGCATCTTGTTACCTTTACTCTTTTGAGATTGAGTTATCAAGACTTCAAGAAGACCTGTGCCAAGAATTGCTACTAGATACCAAAAGGAGATGTGAATTGTAGGCAGTTGCACTTAAACGGAAAATCCGCCGAATGACAGATTCCTGGAGAATTCTAAAAAAGATGTTGGTCTCACTTCAGGGGAGATTTCAAGAATAAAGAAAGATAGAATAGACTATCTTCGACAAGTAACGACAACTAAGTTTTCCCGTGCTCACATATCTTGATTCCAAATTTGGTTTCTTGTTGGAGGTTAAGAAGATCTTGAAGACACTTGACAAAACCAAACTCAGCCAGCAATGTCTAGATCGTAGAGGCTTCCAGTCGCAGGGACTCCGGGTGGGCGAGAGGGGCGAAGAGAGTCGTGCGTCCCCCTGCTCCATGCGTAGTGGAATAAACTGGTGGTGTTGCTCGTCTACTCGCGTTCCGTGCTGTTCGTGATGATAACCAAAACAACAGTCACCACAGCTTTATCAGATGCCAGTTTACGCCGAAAGGCCTCGCTACGCCTCGATTGTGGACCATCGCCATACTGCTATTACTCTGGGATGCGCCAGCGAGCAAATATAGCCTGTATTTCGGCCGCCACTTCTTTGGTCGTTGGTTTTGATAATGGAGTAATTTCTTTATATCGAGAGCAAAAATCGATTACAATCAGGTGCAGTCGTCGTTCGTGTACAAAGATTTCGACCTGAGCAACTTCGACTGAGCAACGATGTTGGGATGAGTGGCTCGCACGGCTACTTTCTCGGGTTGTTTTGACAGAAGCTGCAAGAACCGAAAAATTTTTAAGGTAATAACCAGAATAATGCACTTGTATGGCCCCCTCAGAGAACTGAGTAATAACCAGAATAATGCACGTGTATGGCCCCCTCAGAGAACTGAATCTTTTTCTTGGCAATTCTCGGATGTTATACGGAAATTACTATCAAATTATTGGAAGTACCATCCGCAAGCAGCGGGCACAGTGTAAGCACTCATATGTATGTACCCAGGCTAGGCTCGGTTGGCTGGGACCGGACAGCTATAATGAGGGTAAGGATCGCTGGCTAGGCCGGGGTCGGACCTACGGCTTGGCTTGATGTGCGGTGACGTGAGGTCACCGGGGCTCTTGGGTAGGAGAAGTTGGCTGAGTAAGTCGTAGTGTTAGAGGCTCCCGGGCTCGCCGAGTTATGCACCTGGATTCGTGCAGGCGTGCTCCAGCGATGATGCCACGCACGCAAGGGAACTAGTGCCCAAGGCTCGAGTGGAGCTGGATAGCACGCTCGTTGTTGAGACTTGTATATTCCGCGTTCCCCGTGTAGCTTGTTCGTGACCCCCCCCCCGTGTGTTGGCGTCTTTCGGGGGAAGCTCTTGACTGTGGCTGACGTCGTCTCCGACTAGCCAAGCAGTTACTTAGCTAGCCGGATCTTTTACGGTGTACGCTCGTACTGTTGGATTTGGAGACGGTACAACGACAGGACTGCAGAAGCCGACCGACCAACTAACACGTTTGTTCGCGCTTGCTGAGTCGTCTTATGCCCCTATAGTGTACTGTGTACAAGACCCTCCCTGTAGACTTGTTTAGTTCCCCTGTTGTTGTTGGCGCATGCGATATTATAAAGAGGTCTAACCTGACGGCCGCTCGTCTTAACCTAGCTCAGCGGCATGGCGAGCGGTAGCGTGGCCGGAGTATGGCGAGGTTTGGCGGGAAATAGCCTCTGACCCCTTGGAACTCGGCTACATGTATACGAATGACGAATCGCAAAGACCCACTAAATGCTGTAATAAACATGTGTGGTTTAAGCTTCTGTTTAGTTGTCGTCACGTCTGGGGGCGTTGGGACATGCGTCGGGGGAGGGGTGAGTTCAATGCTACGGGATCATACGAACAAAAGGCATGGTCTCCACAGGTTTTAATTTTCGTATGAGGCTTAGCTAAAAGATTCGAGTCAGAACATCGGTTTTTAAGATTCTTTGCCTGGCGGGGGACCTGTTCTGATAGGTAGGCTGGAGTCAGAGAATAAAGAGATCTAAATGTAAGTGACAAAACCTTGAGGTCAGTACGCTGCTTGATCTTTTAAAGAATTAGACCGAGCACAGAGCTTTAAGGTACCCGATTTAAGTGGTTCCTCGGATGATCTTTGTCCTTTCACATCAGTAATCTGGAGCATCCCTTTGAGATGGGACCTGAATAATTGCACTGCAGTGCCAGAAGTTCCCAGGCGAGATCTGTGGCGTTCAAGAAGGACTGTATGATTAATAGTAACAAACGCTGCCGAAAGATCAAGCAGAACAAGCAGAGATAGAGAGAGGAGAGAGAGAGAGAAGGGGTACATGTGATCTAAGGTAGTCCTCGTAGGATCGTCAATGGAGTTAGTCCTGATCTTTTGCATGTTTTTACAAGCTATTATTTACTTATGCCATCATGCATCCCTTAAGGCCCAAAATGTCAAGCTTAACTACATTTACTAGTTCAGTGAAATTTTCTTGTCGCTAAAATAACCCATTCCTTTAGTGCGTGTACCAATTCACAGTGAACTCTCAAAAGTGCCGACCAACGAGCAGCGGAGTAAAACTTAAGATTCGTTCACTCGATGTGCCTCGGTCGCAAGACGAAACCATGAAGCTGCCACATATGGTTTGCGTGTAATTTTTGGTTTTTGAGGCGGAGTCCATTGACTGAGTTAGCCGGGCTTTCTTTCTGGGTCTAGGATCGGCCAGCATGACCAGTGCTCCAACTTGACTTCTTACGATGTGCCTGTAACAGGCTGCCAGTTATAGGTCGCATTTCGGCAATCTGGATTCACTAATAGTAATTTTAAATCGTAATGAGCTCAAACTTCGCAATGCGGTCGCGAGTTTGATTTTTGTGTTATGCAATTCTTTATCGCAGGCTGCTGGTTGACAGTCACTTAGGGCCCTCTAATATTATATAAGTGGGGCTGTCAAATCAGATTACAGTTGCTTTACATACAGCATCTGTAAAGTGCCTAGAGTGAGATTCAGTTCTCTGAAGGTGCAATACAAACGTAAGCTTATTATCATCATCATCCTCATTACTGGTTCTACGACAACACAAAGGCAGAAGCGAGCACGTAAGCTTAATTTACTATTAACTTGTATATCAATTAGTTAAGTCATACGCTTGCTTACCTTTGTCAAGTGGGCTTATGACCGGTGTGGGCTTATGACCGGTGTTCAAGTCAGTGCTTGGGGGTTACGGTGTGATGCCTTTACAGTTGGCTGGCTATCTGTGCTGCAACCGATAAAGAACTGCCACGTTGGAAGTAACAGCTTTACTAGGTATGCTATGGAGTTGCGACTAGGAATCGTGTATTGTTATCACTAGTGCAGGCTGGCTGTCCTAGGTATACAGAAATGAGTTGTACAACAACATGAATGAGGTTAGCAATTAGAGATTCTAGATGTGAGGGCAAACAGAACCTACACGAGATTGAGAATTGGGCAGTGCTATATTTGTTTCTCAGTAACTTCGAGAATGGCTTGTCACATTGTTGGCGTCATCACACCAGATATTGCATGTAACACTGGCCAGTATACATACTTGTTTTGAGTGCTTTTATTTCAAAGACGTCAGCCAGTGCAAAATAATTTGCACGGTTTTCGACTGCATGTATTCAAATGCATGTATCCTATAGACTTGGTTAAAAGAATATATAGCTCTGTCTTTATTCATGGCTCCCCATCAAATTCCAGTGAAGAACAGTTGATCCCGTTGATCCTAAATCAGCTTATAATAAGCAAGGATGTATTTTGGTATTTGTAGCACAATTGAGAAAAATAAGGTGAGGTACAAAGCATAATGTGGAAGACAGTGACTACAATATTCTTGTGACTTTTATTGGTGTAACAATACAGACATTAACGAAAATGTGCCTATGCCATTAGCAGTTTCCACATTGAGGCCATCCAGGCTTCATCTGAATGCAATGTCGCTTTTGATACTGAATGGCCTTTCACATTTGGTGACAATGTCAAGCACACTACAGAATGACTTGATGATTTGATGAGCTTTTGTGTTCTTAATATTTACAATCCACAGAAGCTTCGATGTGACTAAATTCGCTAAATGTGTAGTGTCGACGTCTGGGCAATGTCTTATGAACAACCAAGCAGCCATTTAACCAAGTGTGAATTCCTAAAGAGGGTCAAGTGAGATGTCTGGCCAATTGTAAGTGCGGTTCACTAATAACTGGAGAATATCACTTTGAAGGCCATCTTTTAATGGCAGCTGACATCAATTCGAAGAGAGTCTGCCGATGATGGCTGGTTATTGCAAACCAGCAAATTCAAACCAGCCTGCAGATCATTCACAGTGATAAAATTTGGGCAGTCCTGTGGTTTCAAGCTGGGATATTTAATAAGTTGCAGTGAGTTTGCTGTTCCATCCACCTGAAACACAGTCACACAGTAATTGATTGAACCTAGACTAAGCAAAGAATGAATGCACAGCAATGTAATCATTTATAACTGCCTGTCGAAATGCCGGAGAGAGGAGAACGACTCAATGCGATCCTGGAGAAGATCGGCTCAAAGCAATCCTGAAGTACTTAGTAAAAAGTAAAGATATACGTTTATCTCTGCAGCACATCTGGGGAAAATTCGTGTAAGCTGTGAATCACCACGATGAAGCTAGTGACTACAATATTCTTCTAAATTGTGCTTTTTTTTCTTGAAACTGCATGCATCTAATCATCTGAAACGCGTCTAGCTGCTTCCATGCACCTGTGCCGTAGCGGTTGGTTAGGTAATGGTCGACTACTAAAGTAAAGGTCGGCTGCTTCAAAAGCCTCATTTATATAGCAGCAGAAGAGCCTAAGCGGCTATCACATATGCTTGCAGGGGGAAATGAGGGATAGCCTGCATCAGAACTCGAACCCACGACCTGGGTCGAGAAGTGGGAGCAAGTTAAAATTAGCCTGAGAGGAGAGGCTGTCGGTGCAGTGGCTTACTTTACAGTCCGGATGCTGAAGAGGCACACCCTTAAGCTTTTCAGGATAACTTGGACGCTTGGTCCATCCTCAGGAGTCACAGGAGCCTTTACTTCGTCGATCTCCGGATGCTGATGTTGAGCGCTTCGAACAATCAGTCAGTGGTCTATAAATGGAATTCTTTAAACGTAATGCATGGCACATCTGTCAGCATCCAAAACTGCTGATGAAGACGTGCGTTTTGCATGACAGAGCTGCCTGCTAGAAGATTTCAACCGTGACAATAAAACTGCTTTAACTGACAAGCTGTACTAAACGCTGTTCTAATAGGTGGTGCTATTGTGCAACCTTCACCACGTGCTCGTAATCTAGGTGTCGTGTTCGACAGCTGCCTCTATTTCAAAAGCTTCATTCAGAAGACTGCCTCTACAGCTAGCCATCACATCCGATCCCTATCCAAGATTAGAAGCTGTCTCCCACAGTGGCTTGTAAAAAATTTAACTAGCTCTTTAGTTCTGTCTCGGCTTGATTATTGTAATTCCCTTTTGGCTGGGCTGCCAAAGAAAGCTATTATGCCACTACAGCGGACTATGAATATGGCTGCAAGGCTGGTCTTCAAGTCCCAGCGGTTTGAGCACGTGTCACCTCTGCTGAAAGAGCTAGGATGGTTGCCGGTTGAGCAAAGGATACAGAGCAAAGTTCTTACGCTGACCCACAAGGCCCGCCACGGCTATGCTCCTTCGTACCTAGCTGAACTGCTGCATCAGTTTCAGCCTGTTCGCGCCCTCAGGTCCTGTGTGGACAATAAATTAGCTGTCCCATTCCTCCGCTTAAAGACAGTTGGCGACAGAAGCTTTAGCTCTGCAGATCCTAGACTGTGGAACTCGCTTCGACAATTCTTACGCAACGACAACTACTCTCCAACTGCCGACTATGGCACATCTTTTTCAGCGGTCCTGAACTGCTACTTCTATGCTACTCACCACCTCAACTGCTCTCCTGACTCCTCTATGCTTCCCACTTTCTCTTTGTTGCGTGAGACGAAGTCTGATGGCTACCGAATGCGTACCGAAAGCCGCTTAGGCTGTGAGTGGGCTATACAAAACTCTCCTGCGTAACACCCACATGATCTTTATGACTTTGTGGAGTTACTGACGGAGATACATTACATTACATTACATAAACATAATAAGTTACAGGGATACTCATAGATAGATTTAAACTTGTATGGCTGTACCGGACTTTTCTTTAAACCGGGTTTGGTGGGCTAGCAAGTTCAAGCAGCTGCTGACTGCTATTGAACCATAGCAGCTTAAAATTTCGCAAGGCTGCAGCCATCTAAAAGTGCTAGTCCATTCAGCATGACAAGATCAACCAACACGTATGCCCTTGACTATCTGTTACTCGTCAATACGTACTAGAGTCATGGTTTGTAGATCAGTGCTTGGGTCAAATGTAAAGGGCCCAGTTCGCTATTGTCAGCTAGAATGCGACCAAAAAAACACTGCCATGCTTGCAAAGGCTTCCATTTCTTAAGTGATCTGTTGTGTCCAACCCTGCATAGAACTAGCAGGTGCTTATTCTTGCGGGAACTTAAAGCAAACAGTCCTGCAGAAATTGATATCTGTTACATTGCAAGCCTGTCTCCGATGGCCCACACAGAATATTAACACTGTAAATAAATACTAGCTGATTTAACAGCCTCTTTTTTATAGCGCCAGAAGAGCCTTAAGGGTTATCACCACCGCTTGAAGTTAAAACAAAAGGTTGCCCACTGCAGGATTCGAACCCACGACCTGGGTCGTGCAGAGCAAGCACCTTACCTGTGGGCTAGCACAGCAAAACTACCGTATTGGTAGAGTAGCCTGACCCTCAAAGTGGACTCGACCAGTATAACTCCAGTAGCCACTACACGGAATTTGAGTGTCTCAATCCAAAATAACCTTTTACTAAATGACTATAACAGCCCACAAACAACTCTGCCTAACTTTTTCTGCATAACATTACCAAAAATGCAGGCTTTGCTAAGTTAAGGATATATAATACTCCAGCCAAGTTTGTCCGTGCATTTTATATCTCGCCTAGACTTCAGCAACTTGCTAGTTACAAACACTCCGGCCTGTGCAATAAGATGCTTAAAGCAAAGCAAGACTTCAAGCATAACTTCAAGGTTCTGTCACCCTCGTTAGGTCCCTCTAGTCTCTTCCTCCCACCTACCTATCAGAAACACTTCCTTGTAAAATTTTGCATTGTACCACCGACTCTTCTGATTCAAGTCGATTAGTTGTGTCTGTAAGCAAACTCAAATTAAATGGAGACCTTCGGCATATATACTCCCAGAGCCTAGAACTGACCAACAACTGACTTCAAGACGTGCCTGAATTGATGAGACTAAAAAAAAAAGCTAAAAATCAACCTGTACCTCACAGGATCGGTTGAACTGTTGTTTATGTGCCTAAGCATGCTGAAATCTTGCATGCACTCACAGACCAATCAGTTTGCTTCCTCTCCAGCATAGGCAAAATGCCTAGACAGAGACTTAGTTCTCGAAGGATGCTTCACAAACGCTAAGTATTATCATTAAAAACACTTTGAGAGCAAAGCTCATGTTCAAAAAAAAGACTGGAGGGAGGATTCATTCTGTGGGTATACAGTTGAGAATTGGGCAGCCCTCAAGTAAAGCTTGGCATTTAAGAATTATTGTTAGTATCTACACAGTATTTGTTATGGTCGGTACTGTCCGCCAATATACCGAGTGTTCACCCGGCGTGGCATTTTCTACGAGGTACATATCGACAGCAAAGAAAAACACTGTCACAATCAGCCGATTCAAGCCCGGCTAACTCGATGTTTTTCAACAGACCCCAGCTGCCTACAAGCAGTGCCCGGCCTCCAACGACAGAGGCTGCTTTTCCTGCTCCCAGCTCTTGTCCCATGCCCGCAGCAAGCCGGTGTGACAGGCCATGCCTTAAACCGCACGGCTTCCCTTCCAACCGGTGCTGATTTAATTCCTTTGGCATTTCGTCGTTTTTCATCTCGGAGCTCACAAACAGCAAGCTGGCACAAGGCTGGCTGCTGCAGTCAGCAGCAATCCTCTGTCGGAGCCAGACCGGTGCCCCTTCCCGTGCAGCTGCTGCTGGCTCCTGCCATCATTTGTGTTTTGGCGCTGCTCCTGCGATTTGAGATTACATTGGGACATCGATTTCCTGTGGGCCACGAAGGGATTTCCCATGTTTTGCAAGACAGCTCGACGCCCATGTCACCTGCCCTGACAAGGATTTAAGGATGCTACCTCCCAGAATGGACTAAGACAACTCACAATGGGAGGGCACTATACAAGAAGGCTTGCGATAAAGAGCACCGAGATCAACAGATCTCATTGACCTGAGCGAAAAGCACATCAAGATCGAACCTATACGAGCAATTCGTGAAATAATCAGCACAAATATTGAATGAAATATAAATAAAATTCATCTGTTTAGCCCCATAAGAGAACTTAAGTCTCTAGTCAAGCGCTTCACATATACCACGGGGCTCGAGCCCCGGCCTGGGTCATCAAATACAATAGCCTTGACCTTGGTCGAGGCGAGCCCCTTAACCACTAAACTTAACCAGCGCTGCAATAATAGCGTACATGCACTCTCAAGAGAATTGTACTTCAGTGCATGTATAAGACAAGCGACAGTGGTTCCACACATATCACACAAATTTATATGGTAAATGCAAATTTATATTTCCTACATTCGCAATGCAGAAGTTGAAATCAGAACTTCAAGAGAAGCACTTTTTTATTAATTAACGTTAATGAATTGACCATAAAAATATCTTAAATAGTTATAAAACTTCGGCTATTTTGTTGCTCGACGTTTACTGCAGTGACTCGTTAAATTTGATTATTCAATTAGTAAAATGCCATATATAAAACAATTCAATCTACTCATTATGACTATAATAATGCTGTCAAAATATTTTTCAGTTTTAGCTAAATTGTCCATTCCAGCTCATCAGTTTTCCATATTCATCATTTTGTAATTTCATGGATAAGGTAACACCTACATAATTTTTAAGGCGTTCGAGCCTTGCCGGCAATGCAAAGTAATGATGGCAACAAGCTTACCTCAGGAATCAGGCAACCACTGCACACATCACGGTCAAGTTTTCTCGATGATCATCTTGATGAATATAGCATCGTCTTTAAGATATCCGTGGTTTTCTAAGTCATTCAGTGGGAAGAACTTGAGACATTTGAAAGGCGGGTTCACTTGCACTGGCTCTGCTGGCCGATTAAAAGATTGTGACGTAGGATCTGGCTGGAATAAGTTTTTAACGTGGCTTTTGGAACTGCTTTGGTCCAGCAGAATTATAGTAACCTTCTGGATGAATGGCCACCTCAGAATAGCATCGTAGGGACCTTTCATAAGGACAAAAAATACAGACAGGTGGGTACCCTTTGCACTTCCATCGCCTAAAACAGGACATAGTCATCTGGTTTGAAAAAATTAGGCACGATTGCCGACATAGCTCAAACAAGGACACATGATACATCGACACATGGTAACCATAAATGCTGGCATACTTACGCATACACCTGTATGTGTATATATATATATATATATATATATATATATATATATATATATATATATATATATATATATATATATATATATACAACCTCACATCACAGGAACAAGAACATGTAGCAGAGAGCAGCAAGAGTAAGAATACTAGTCGTACTGATTTAGTTCATAACAACTAGTGAGGCTGAGAGCAGCTATCGTAACTAAACTAAAAGTGCATCATCGACATGCCAGCTCATCTGCAGCGGTGAGACAAAGCTGCACAAGAGTGGGCCGCTTTAAAATAATGAAACAAACATGCAAATTGAATATCCATTCCACATTATTTTGGCATCGCAGAAGTTTGCATTGGCTGAGCAAGCTGCTGATAACATCCAGCTCTCCAAAGCTGAAGTTCCCAAGCTACCCATCTGCCATTCCAAAAAATGAAAGCCACTGACCCAGAATCATCAATATGACGAGAGCCAAACAAGATTACATGACACTCCATCCAACTCCAGGAATACCTAGAACTTGCAACACTTAATGCCAAAAGTCGGATACGTGGCTTACCGGCAAAGCTTTAGTCTAACTACAGCAACAAATCCATAACATACTTAATTATGACAGCATTGAGTGGGTCCATGTGATTCGTCCTTTATGTGCATATGCCTGCTGCCACTGTTGCATGCTGCCACTAACCACACTGGCATGCTGACCCTATGCATGACCTTTACCATGTTATTCATGTTTTTATCAAGCATGATACCACTTATCAATCGATCGTGTTTTCTTTCCAGCAAATATAAAGCACCAAGAGAGAGAGAGAGAGAGAGAGATTGAGTTTTCTGAGGGCACTTTATCAAGTGTAATATTATTATCATTACAACGACCATCATTCTATTAGACTTCATCACATCAACAGATTACACAAACTGATTAGAATGATCGGTCTCAAGATATTTCGCTTCCATGGTCTGAATCAATCCGTCTGGATAGAATCCGGCATCCACTAAGCCAGCGGTTCTCAACCTGTGGGTCGCGACCCTTTTGGGGGTCGTAAGACCCTTTCACGGGGGTCACCTAAGACCATCGGAAAACAAGCATTTCCACATTTTGCACAAAATTAATTTATGTTTGGGGGTTGCCACAACATGAGGTACTGTAATAAACGGTCCCCCGCATTAGGAAAGTTGAGAACCACTGCACTAAGCGATGATGCAGTGTCTAGCAAGGCCTTCAAGAGCCGAGTTTTTCAAATGGTTTTCGAATATTCAGCTACCAGGATCTTCATGTATACAGAAATTTGTGTGCAGATTATGCAGACCCTGGCATTGCATCTACTCCTACGATGACGAAATGCAGCTCACCTAATGCTAATCCTTCAGAAGCAGCCAGTCAGCTGCATCATACAATTCACATGGTAAAGTCCTTCACACCTCCAATTTTCTTGACTGACCATCAATAAAACTAAACTTCTTCTCAGAGGATAGCCTATACCTTGGCTAGTCATTAATTTGTGACTGCTATCAATCTGAATCTGTGTTTCAATAAGTACTTGCAATCTTGAAGCTCTCAATGACTATTATTCTTGGGTTAAGATAAATTTAATAAGAACATGTATCTGCACAGCCGATCACCTCATTAGCTCCACTTCAAGAACTGCTACACTAATACCGTCTCTTCAGTAGCAGCAGTTAAACGTGGCTATTAGTATTCACGTGTTTTATGCCAACATGGTAGCCAAGTGGCAACCCTGCTGACAAATTTACGAAGGTTCGGAGCTGATACGATCCTTACCGAGCTGCAGCCGTTCTCAATCCTATAATGGTAGAACCCAGTCAAAAATTACTCTGTAACCTTTCCGGCAAGAGACAGCAGAGCTTAACCACATTTAGCTGAACTTCTAGACAGTACCACTTGCCTGGTGGTAAAGACCTCTAATGCTGCTGCTTCTAGCATTTCTATTCAAGCCATATTTCTGTCTTTGCCACATACATCCTCAACTGTTCTCTTAATAACATAATACTTTTCACTTCTTCTTTGCCACATACGCTATGCATAGCAGGCTACTGACTATGTGTGTAAAGTCATTTAGGTTTGGTGCAAACTCCCCCACCTCAGCGTTCACAACAGCCTAACTTGGCTATTCCCATCTATCTACTTGTATCACCTAATTTCTCTTCCAAAGGGAGCGAAATGTTGTGCCCCAATTGGGACAACAAATGGCCTAAGTGGAAGCCTTCAATCATGTCAGCACAGCCCAACAAAGAAGTACGGTGGGACCAATGCACTGCCAGCTGGTTACCGTTGAGGTAGGCCCGAGCACATATCTTGTAGCCTGTAGGACTGGTGAAAAATGGATGTGATGTCAATTCTGTCATTTTGCCACTGATGGCATCTCTCCGCTTTCTTGCAAAGTCTGTTATTTGCCAGAGCAAGATACCATCATAATGGATCTTCAAAATAAATTGGGGTTAGCAACAAACAACACCAATAAAGAACAATCTGCCACAGCAGGCTATACCTACTAGCAAATTAGCTGATTCAACAACCGTTTCGTTTATATAGTAGCAGAAGAGACTTAATGGCTATCACTGCCGATTGCAGTGGGCAAGATGGCCCACTGCAGGACTCAAACCCACGACATAGATAGTGAAGAGCAAGCACACAACCCCTGGGCTAAGACCCAGGGTCAAGTGCATAGCAACACAACCTTCAGCAAAGCCCTGTCCATCCAAAGAAGTCCCACTCAGAAGCATTCAAATATAATCGATGTAGACCACATCAAACAGACGGCTGTTCACAAGTGCTACTATGGTAGCCATGTGAACAACACTAACTCTATCTGTGCAGCTAAATACATAGTAAGAGTGTCAATGATAAACTGTATTATCATAATTTCTTCTTGCTTTTACATAGCCACTGCCAATTAATGAAAAACCAAATATGAAGATGATACCAAAATCCTTTTTCTCTAGCTCTTATAATACATGAGTTTGAGTTGCTAAGAACCACCGGAGCACTTTGACAATCATGGCTATGTTGAATAGGAGGCACAGTAAAATGGCTGTAAAATGGCCGGCTTCATGCCCTGCACTGATCTACTCCCCCACCAGGCAAAGAATCGTACAACCTGCTGTTCTGACTCGAATCGTTTAGCCATACTTCGTCCGAACCTCAAAACCATTGGAGATCGTGCTTTTAGTTCCTAGCTCCCAAAGCCTGGAACTCCCTACTGATGCATGTCACAACATCCCCTGACATGACGACATTTAAAAAACGTTTAAAACGCATCTGTATATTACAGCATTTGGCGGTTTTTTATTTGTCTTTCGTGTGCATGTATCTGCTTACACTAAGTCTGCTGCTTGCGGATGTTACCACCAAACATTTGGTAATACTTGCATAATAAATAATAATAAATAAATAATAATGCAGCATCCGTAAAGTGCCTATGAGAGAGATTCAGTTCTGTGAGGGTGCTATACAAATGTATTATTATTATTCTCATTATTATTATTGTTGATGTTATCTCATCAACTGATGATATTGTACTCTTCAGTAAAAAAAAATAATAACAAGGCCCTCCGTGGCTTGGCTCCTTCATGCCTACAGTTTCAGCATCCTCGTGCCATCAGGTCCTCTATGAGAAATCAATTAGCTGCTCCATTCATATGCTTAAAGACTGCTGGTGAAAGAAGCTTTTGCTCTTCAGGTTCTGAACAGTGGAGCTCACTTCTACAATTATTACACAACGACAACTACTCTCATACTGCCGACTATGGCTCATCCTGTCCAGTTGTCCTGAGCTGCTACTTCCGTGCTACTCCTTACCTCAACTGATCTCCTGACTGATATGGTTTCCACCTCCACTTTGTTGCGTGAAACGAAGTCTGTTGGCTCCAAAATTACTCTTAACTCAATGACGACATGAGCTCTACAGCTAGTCTGCCACTTTCATGTATGTAAAAATGCAAAACGTTGGGCTTGAAGCCCTGCACAAAAGGTGTGTCGCCCCGAAAAAACCTCACCGATGTCCGGTAGCATCAGAAGAAGTTACCAGGCTTCGAGGAGGAGCTGCATAAATATTTCTCATTGGGCTTCCCTCTGATCCTTGGCTTGAGCAACCAGAAACTATGTGGCCTAATAATAGTAAAAATTATACATTTGATATAGTGCCCTCACAGAACTCAATCTCTTTCTGGGCACTTTACATTTGCTGCAAAGGAAGCACAATCTAAGGGTTAGTGGTAGCACGTTCAATAAACAACAAGAAAAACATGGTTAGGGATGACATGCACAGGTTCAGCATGCAATGGGAGTATCTTAATTCGACTTACTATGGCCAGTACTTGCATGTTTATATTATCAAATATATAATACAAATATACAGGCATATATATATAGGTGAAAATGTCTGCATACTTGCACACTATTAAGCCTAACCGATTTCTGATGCAGATTAATTTGCCAGCCAATTTAGAATTGTTCATCGTCCTTGCCCACAGGCATCTGCAGCTTTCATGGGCAAGCCGAAGAAGCAATCAATGGAAACATGCAACCTAATAGCATTTCTCGTGGCAAATTGGTCAACTGGCTGCCAACATGCGAATGAGCTGCCGAATGCAGTAGAACAGAATATACCGACAAAGACACTTATAAAACCTAAGGAACAAACAGTATTGGTACATTGGCACATATTGGGACATTGGCAAATATGATATGTACATTGGTACAAAGTGCAGAGCCTCTCCCCACCCCCTACACCGAGACTTACATGCTCAAGCATATCGAGATGTGTGACTAGCTCTGCGAGTCGTTTTTCCTTGACCTGAATCCTCCGCTCTATGGCCTTCACCTTCTCCTCCATTAGTTGAGTATGTTCTTGCTGACGCTGCTTGTAGTTCATTAACGTTTTGACACCGGCAGCACAGCCTTTGGTCTCGTGTGACAGCACCTCGACGGCTTTCAACATGTTGGGCACCACGTCCTCCGTGAGCACGGTCAGCTTGCTGCGCACCTCTGGCCTCGAGGTGCCACCCTGCGGCACACCTCCGGAGGCACCGAGCTGCTCTCCTGTCGCTGAATTTTCGAAGGTGCGCCCGATTTCCTGTTAAGATGAAAGGACCATTGGTGGTTCTGATTCAAATTGTGCTCTCTGCACAGCATTTAGTAAGAGCACGAAACTAGACGATGATGGCATAGCACAACTTGTTGTTTTTATTTATCAAAGCAGGCACTTGAACAGGCACCTTGGCAGTTGCAGAAAACATGAAAGAACTTTGCAAAAGCCTTTGATAAGCCAAGAAAGCAGTCTGCTGTGACATTTTGGATAGTAACAAATATGCAGCAGGCTGTTGGGTGAAAATTCCTTGCCTCTGCGTGTATTTGCTGTGCAGTCTTGTTAAAGCAATGACCATTATCGGCTGCAAACCAGTATCCTTCTTTACGAGCTGATTAACACAAGATTAAGCTTTCTGGCAAACACGTACCTGTCTAGCACGTGGTTCGGCAAAGGCAGATCCATCTGAGCATGGAGGATGGCCAGTTGTGCTGCGACTGTGAGCTGCCACAGCAACGGCAATGTCACTTGTTGCATGGCTGGCGCTGGCGCTGTTGCTTTGCTTTTCACTGTCGCCATTTCCACTGATGCTGCTGGTGCTGAGAGTGACATCAGATATAGGTATACCTATGTCATTGACGCCACTGCTACTAATGCCACTGCTACAGATTCCATTGCCATTAATATTACTGATGCCACTGCCAGTGCCACTACCTTTATCATCCAAACTGCTACTAACGATACCAGAACCATGCTGCTGCTGCAGCTGCTGCTGCTGCAGCTGCTGCTGCTGCAGCAATGGCTGCTGTTGTGACGACAGCCATTTCAGCTGTGACTGCTGCTGTGGTAATGGCTGCTGCAGGAGCAACGGTTGCAGAGGCTGCTTCTTTACTTTCAAAGCTTTTACTTTTGCGTGCATATCATCGAGGTGAATCACGAGGCAGCACTCTTTGTGTTTCTCCAAGTTGTCTTTATTCAGCTAGATGACCCAATAAAAATAACATGCATGCGATGGCACGGCTAAGGGACCAGCCTTGGGTGTATCAAAGCAGCAGCTCAGCAGACGAGCATAGAGCGAACTGCTTTGTAAATAGTGGTGGGTTCGGTGGCATGCAGCATGGGCTATGCTACCATATCCGGGTCAGGATCGGGTCAGCTTCTCACCTGGTCTTTGCAGCTGTAGGGACACAGGACATACTGCCTTGTGCAGGTGCCCGATATGTGGTCATGGTGGGCAGCCAGCTGTGCACGCGGTATCTTCTGCAGGCATCCGTTGCACATCACAGGCAGATTGGCACACACTTGCATATGATTCTGATTAGGCAAGCACAGAACAAACAAATAAACTATGTAGATTACGTACCTATATATGCAATCAAAACGCAAGCCAGCGCTCGATGAAATTGGGTCGGCAGTTCTAGGCATAGCATGTAGCATGAAACGTCAGACATATGCCACAAAAACGCAATAAGCTAACTATAAAACCAATAAATGTAATAGCACTGATGCTCAGGTCTGCAACAGCTGGTGAGTGGACGTTCATATGCATCCAAAAAAGTGACATTAAACCTTTTCTAATGACTCATAAACAGAAAGCATACATAGTCATTGGCGAATCACGAATGTTGCAAATGAGTTTGCTCCTCTAACACGATGCAATGCCCATCCTAGTTCAGATGTCCAATGGTTTACAGCAGATGTTAAGATAGCAAGAGAACCACAAAGTGTAAGCTTGACAAGTAGTCACGACTTGCCGCCAATAGACTAGCTTCCGAGATCACAACAACAGAGTTACAAAAGAGCATTGATTTTACTAACTCATTATAGGCAAGATGGAAGGCTTCAAAGATCCCATCCCATCTACAAGATAAACTTCTTCTTTCTGTTCTTCAGACTCTTCAACTTCTTTGGTCTGCTCCTGCCTAACTTCTTTGTCCTCAGTCTGCTCTCCTTCTCATCACTTCTCGAGTCTGCTTCTGGTGAACTCATCTTTGAGTTACATCTCAAAAACTATGAAGAATCACCCTACTAGACTTAATCCCCATTAATTTAATCAAGAAAGTTCAACAGTCACGAGGCACGATGGCAATCAGTACTTCCGGGAGTGACGTGTAATACACATTTATGTACAGTATTGCATAGACTCAGACAAGCAAGTCCACAGGCAGTGAGCTGTAGTAACTAGTAATCTTCCTATGATATGACCAGATTATTGCCCTACTAAGGCCTGCCTACATTCAGCTAAGTAACAATGCAAAAAGTAGGCTTGGCTGGATAAAGGATATCACAGCCAAGCTGGTCCCTGCATTTGTAACATCCTGCCTAGATTTCTGTACCTTACAATGTGCACGTCTTCCTAGTGCACTATAAGACAGTTACAGCTGGTGCAAAACTCTCAAGCTAGGCTTGTCTGCCGTGCATGCAACAACTGAAATATTACAGCACTTCTCACAGACCTGCACTGGCTTCCCATCAGTAAGCCTATTAAATATAAACTAAAATTCATTTGTATAGGCCCTAAGAGAACGTAATCTTTATTCAGGCACTTCACATATGCCTCAGAGCTCGAGCCCACGACCTCGGCAAGACCTTGGTCGGGGGGGGGGGGCAAGCACCTTAACCACTGGACCAAACCAGCTCGACATTGACTTCAAGGGCCTGTCATTCACTTTTTTTTGGTCCCTTTGGTCACTTGCTCTGGCCAACCTATCGAAACCTCCAAATCAAGTTAGGCATCGTAATACCTGCTCTTCTGAATCAAGTCGTTTAGCTAACCCCCTAACCAACCTCAAACCCTTTGGAGACCATGCCTTTAGTTCCTATGCTTCCAAAGCCTTTAACTCCTCCCGGCTGAGGTCATGACATTTCTTAACTTGACAACATTAAAAAAACTAAAACCCATCTTTTTCTGACAGGATTTATTCTGCCCGTTAATATTGTCCTTGTGCGGTTTTACATGCTGAAATTGTGCACGGTATCACTAACCAATTGACCTGCTTCCTTTCAAGCATATATAAAAGCCTAGAAACAAATTTAGTTCTCTGAATGCACCATAAAAATGTTCTAGTTGCCTTTTTATTATTATTATTATGAACATCTAGATTTTTAGCTCGGCATGATGACGAACATTATACATATATACTTGGCCTCAAAGTCTGCTCCAATTCCCATAAAGTAGGCCGTTGCCATGCTTGAAAAGTAAACATTGATTAAGAGCACTTAAGACCATGAGAGCTTCCATCTACCCTTTATCTGGCATTTATATTAAACATATTCAAATGAGTAATTCAAATGGCAGAGCGACCAAATGCTTAGACGTCAAACGACTACACTTAGAGCTAATTACTCAACAGAGACCCCACTACCACGTACACATAAAGGTTAGCTGATTCAACAGTCTCATGTATATAGCAGCAGAGGAGCCTTACCGGCTATCACCTCCGCTTTCAGTGGGCAATAAAGGATCGCCCACTGCAGGACTCAAACCCGTGACCTGAGTCGTGAAAAGCAAGCACCTTACCCCAAGGCTAAGACCCACATAGCATTATTTTAAGGAATGCTGATGGAGGGAAGCCTCAGCCAGATGTATCTCTCGGGTACGTTTGATAGTATTCATAACCAAGCTTTTCTTGAGCACCGATTATCTCGCCTGGGCATAACTGATAGAGCACAGTAGAGATTGGCATCCTATCTTATAAGGGAGATTTGCTGAGCCTCGATGATAGTAGCCACCATGATCCGATGGGCCTTTGAATAATGGACTGCTCTATGGATCTGTTATTTCTCTTCTTCTTGCCACATTCTATAATCACCTCTTGCAAATGTCATTTCCAGGCACAAACTTGATTGCCATTTGTATGCTTATGATACACAGCACTCGCTCCTAACCCTGCCACGTACTTTTAAAAGTCCCTATATTCTCTTGCTCACACTTACCTATCTAAACTACGTTTTCCTTAGGGGCCTCATCGCATCACCACTTATCTAATTCGGGTCATTCGGCATTTTTTCTAACGAAACTAAAATGCCTTGGAGAAAGTTCCCTCAATTCCAATGCACCTGAAGCCTTGAGCTCTTTGCCAACTGACATCGTGATATCCCTAACTTAACTAGCAGCTCTAATCACATAGGCGACACGACGTCTAAGGAGCCCATTATGGAACATCTCCCAGCAGAAATTTGAAATGTATTTAGTGGCAGAAGCTGATGCGATTACCCGTATGTTGTAGAGAACTTTGGACCCCAGAACTTTCAAACTTAAGAGAAGCCTTCTCAAGAATCATGCCTACCCGTCGAAAGACAGTGCCAATTTGGTGGTTGGCCATCGGATAAAACAGACAATCTTACCCCTCGCCGTTTTGGGAGCAGTTGCATAATCTAGCACTCTGCAATGACTTGTTGATGTAAGACCAAAGTTGTGACACAAAAAGTGATGCAACCCACGATGCTTGCAAGTCGACGGAGGTAACCAAGCCATTAAAAAAATCGTACTTTTGCTATTTGAGGTGGCCTGGGACCTCAACCCAGACTGGCATTATGTTAAATTAATGTTTTTCTTTTAAGAAGCAGCTCCATCTATTTAATGCCTTGAGATCAAGTCAGCTCAACTGACCTATTACTCAACTCGCCTATTACATGACTTCGGCTGCTTCACTGTCACACCATTGATTATCACATGGCGGGTTCCCAGTTGTCATAATTCCAGGAGCTGCTAATAGTAGAATATCTTGGCAGTCATAATACAGCTAATGTAGAACTCCAACGTTTCAGTAGTACCCTCCACGAGACCTGCAATAACCATACATTAATATACACCAATAAGTCTTTCTCTTCAAACAAAGCCAATGTTTCTTAACGAATGACTCCCGAACAAGCCAAGATGCAACCTCGACTCAGCAATTCGGCTTCATTCTTAATGCTAACCATCTAATGCCTAACTACCTTGAAATACGGCTTACTAGTGGTAATGCACACATGCATCCAGTGCAATGGCATTGCACTGCCTAACCACGTTGGGAGGTTCCTCGATCCTGCTTCTGTACACTACCACGGCCAGACAAGCTGGGCAGTAGCAACACAGCTGAAAAACCATACCGGTTGAACCTCTGCTACCTACATCATTTCCTGAAAGACTATGGCAACGTGCTGACATGTCCGGATACAATCAGGTGCAGCATATTCTATTGACTGACAACTTGAGCCACTGGATTTTGACACACGCCGGTAAGCAGCACATGTACCATATAAGATAATCTAACTGAAGAAATTAACATTTTTGACACACGGCATTGGAAGCAAATTAGTAACTGACAACGGTCCTTAATTTTCATCAGTAGAATTGTTCAGGCCCTTTCCAGAGTGGTATTAGCTAATTCATATTATCAGCCCTCTGTGGAACCCAAAGGCTAACAGTGAGACCGACTGGGCAGCTGTCACAGCTGAAAGAATGTGGCAAGAAAGAGACCTTCACCAGACCCAGGTCGTGGGTTTGTGTACTGCAGCAAACAATCCTTTATTGCAAGTTGCAAGCAGGGTAACAGCCGCCAAGGCTCTTCTGGTGCTATATAAATGAGGCTGTTGAATCAGCTGATTGTTTATCTTTATGCTATGCTGACCTACTGGGCCAGTCCAATTGAAGTGTTTACCCACCTAGCCCAACTACTAATGCATAGTGCATGAAGAAAAAAGCTGCCAACTCCTTAGGCCGACATTTATCCAAGAGAACTCAACAAGCCTGGGTTTGCATCCAGACAGCATCCAACTCAAGTGGAAGAAAAACACAATACAATTTATGGTACCCATCAAAAGAGCATGGACTTTTGCCTTTGATCACCAAGTCCTTCTTGAGTGACTCTCATCTCGCCTGGGCATCACTGGCACTGCTCTGCAATGGGTCAGGTCCTATCTCAGTGGGAGACTCTAGAATATTGATGTGAATGGACAAATATCATCCGAGGTACCTCTGAAATATGGCGTACCTCAGGGCTCCGTGCTAGGTCCGGTTCTTTTCACGGTTTATACTCTCCCTCTTGCCGGTGTGATTGCCAAGCACAATCTAGGCTTTTACTTCTATGAGGATGACACTCAGTTGTACCTTTGCTTTGATCCCTCCCAGCCATCGAGCACCTTGAAATCTCTCCACTCCCTTGCTGCATGTATTGATGATATCCGCACATGGATGGCATCGAATTTTCTTAAATGAAATGATGATAAAAACTAACTTACTAGTTATGGGTAAACCAAATGTGATTCAAAAATTGGAAAGGCTGATGCTCAAAATTGGCTCTGCCAGCATATCTCTTGTTGAATCTGCACAAAATCTAGGTGTCATGTTCAAAAGGGACCTTTTCTTAGACGACCACATCAGCTCCTCAGTCAAGTCTGCCTACTTTCAGCTACATGAAATTGCTAAAACTCGGGCTTGTTTAGATAGGGATATCCCATCTAAGTTGGTCCATGCATTTCTGACATCCCGTCTTGGCTTCTGTAACTCACTGCTTGCTGTCCTACCGGCATGTGCAATCAGGTAATTACAGCTGGTGCAAAACCCTGCAGATAGGCATGTCTATCGTGAGCATCGCAGTTGCTCCACTACACCACTTCTCGACGACCTGCACTGGCTACCAGTCAAGCAACGGATCGACTTCTAGGTTTTGTCGCTCACTTTTAGGTCACTTCATTCTTTGGCTCCAGCCTACCTATCAGATCTATTCCCTCACCAGGCCAAGCATCGTACCACCCACTTTTCAGAAACCAACTTTTTACCGATACCTCATACAAACCTCAAATCCTTTGGAGACCGTGCATTTAGCTCGTATGCTCCCAAAGCCTGGAACTCACCCCCGACTTTCGCCACGACATCCTTTGACTTGACAACATTTAAAAAGACAATAAAAAAGCACCAATGTATGACAGCATTTAGTGGGTCCCCGTGATTCGTCCTTAATGTGCTCATGCATGCTGACACTGTTGCATGCTGCCACTAACCACATTTGCATGCTGACCCTGTGCATGTCACCCCTAACCATATTATTCTTGTTTTGTATTGCACATGCTACCACTAACCATTCGATCGTGCTTCCTTTTTAGCAAATGCAAAGCACCTAGAAAGATATTGAGTTCTCTGAGCTTGTTTTATCAAGTGTCTTATTATTATTATTGCCTGGCCAAGGAGTGAGGATAAGAGATCAGGACCAAACAGGTTGCCATCCCTAAAGCTGTAGCTCCACGATACAATTCATTAGGCATTTTCATCTTACTTTCACTATTTGATTTGTTAATATGTGAAGTGCTCCAAAAGAGCTGTATGCCTTCTGCGGGTTCAAGTGGTTCTTATAATTACATCAGAAATAGCGGCAACAAAGCAATAAATCAGTTACACAGCTCAGCAGATCTCTAGGCCACTGTACAGCATGAAATAACCTTCCCATTAATCCTTAAACCACCTCTAATCGTGTGTTCAATTGCAAAGTTTACGTGAATAAAATGAGAAGCTATCCTGAAACAGACTGTCCTTAATGTAGTTAATACTAGACCAATGTCGAACCCCCTTGAAGCCATGCTTGATCCATCTTTAACTAATGTGAAGCTAGTATATAGACGGTATGCTACACAAAATGTAGACTTTGGTCAGCACCAAGAGAAGTATCAAGAAAGCAACAAGATAGTAGCACAACATCAACTGGAGGTTAGATCCAAACCGAAAAAGGAGACTTTGTCAGCAAGCAGTCCTATCAGATTGAAACAGACATACTATATCAATCTTAAGAATCGCAAATACAATCGATGAGTGGAAAAAAATAAATAGCCTACTCTACTCATGCAATTAACAGGTGCCCTCTTTGCGACAATGGCATTGTGGTTGAATCCGGTTAATCCAGAGGCATAGCTAAAAAATCACTGTAAGAGCTTTGATGGCTCCACCTGACGGTAGCATCATATGATTACGCCTACAGATTTGTTTATGAAAGTAAAGCATAGTTAATGTCTGGATCTAATCTAAATCACTGTTAAATGAACCGGCTACATTGTATAAAATTTTTAACGCAAGAAAAAATTGTCTCTCTAAGTTCAAGAATTGAACCTGGGATCCAGCATCAGAATACTACAGCAGCATGAGAAAATGAGAAAGAACTCTGTCATAAATATCAGTTCAAGATCGCAGCCTCAGCAAGGTACAATAGAAGCTAGAGAATGTAATGTATGTAAGCCCTAACACGGTAAAATGGAAAATTGAGAAAACCACGAGTAAAGGAACAAAACTCCGTGTCCTACTGCTGCATGCACAACATACTTCCTTATCCTTGGCCTTGGGCTTCTCCCCGCAGTGGTCACAGGTCACAAGCCGCTCCTGGCAGTCTGCACTCTCGTGACCGGGCAGAGCATTCCTGGCCACTTGCTGCCCACAGTTTAATCGGCAGTTCACGATGGTATACTCACACTGCTTGGTCACGTGCTCCTGAAATGCAAAAATGGCACGCCCAGATGGATGAATGCAACTACCACAAATCAGCTCCTTGCACTGCCCTACAATAATAATGAGACATTGATATAGCATCCTAAGAGAACTAAGTCTGTCTATGCAATTTACATATGCTGAAAAGGAAGCATGTCAATTTATTACTGACAACACGCACGGTGTCAGCATGCACAAGCTCAAGGAGGAGAATTCAGACGGATTAGTAAATACTGTGAGGAACAGGCCCGTTTTAGGTTCTTTTTAAAATGTAGTCAAGTCAGGGGATATTGTGATGTCAATCAGGAATGTGCCCCAGGTTTAGGAAGCATATTAACTAAAGCTACGGTTTCCAAAGGATTTGAGATTGATAAACGGTACAGCTAAAAGACTTGAGTCAGCAGCAAGGAGATATGATGCCTAGCTCTATTGCAAAGTAATTGGGATAGGTAGCTGGAGCAAGAGAATGAAAAGACCTAGAAGTGAGTGACAAAACCTTTAAGTCGATACGCTGCTAACTGAGAAGCCAGTACTAATCGGTGAAACGTGGTGTGATGTGGCAATTACGACGTTGCCTTTAAGCCACTAGTTGGAAGCTCTAGTGTTGGGGTAACCTGCATATTGCATGCAATCATGAAAGCAAATTATGGTCATGTAATAGCTGCCACACGAAACGCCAGAAATAAATTTGGTACATCTAACAGAAGAAGTGTCTCTCTCACCAACTACTTCTCTTATCTTTTATTTGAGAGTATGGCCAGCCCTTTACCAATTGTAACGTCAGGCTATTCTAATGCAACTAGCTAAGCTAACTACCTGGTAGGTATGCAAGAGTTTGTAAGCATGCTATAACCTAGGCTACTGAGTACCTTCAGCCAACAGCTAACCTAAAATACTATTTGTGTTTCATAGTAAACCTAACCAGTTTATGTCCTGTTACTGTGTCCCTAAGCTGTAATATGTACTAACCTATAGTCTGTCAAGATGAGTGACTAGTTATGATTAAGGGCCCTTTGCTTGAAGGTCAAGGATTCAACTCGGAGTAAAACGCGATGGATACTTCTTTCTTAGCAGGGCTAAGAATAATACATGCACCTATATATACATTCACACACACACACACACACACACACACACACACACACACACACACACACACACATATATAAATATAACTCATTCATTCATTTGTATAGCACCCTGAGAGAACTTAATCTCTTTCCAAGTGCTTCACTTATGCTGCTGGGCTCTAGCCCACAGCCTCAGTCGTCGAAGGCAAGATCATGACCCCTGGGCCAAACCAGGACAGCAGCACCTTGATACCTTTTGGGGGTCAAAGGCACTCGTGCATACGAATATGGCCGGCTACTTAACGTTCAGGAACTTAATCGTTACCTAGTATCTTCCAGCAAGCCAACTAGCCAAAACAGCCTCTTTAGCTAGTACACTGAGTGAAGTTTGTAGAAAAGTTTAATGGGCTGCCACTGAGAGCTGGGATGTATGTTGATTATCAGAAATATGGCCAGTCTGCCTAATCCACCTGTGCATTTTCGAGTCTGACTTTAAGTCGACCATCTACATGGATGAAAAATGTTTCGATCACTTATTTATGCTACATGTTAAGTCCAAGGAACTGTTGTTTTACCTACAGGTCTAGTTTAGCTGGTCAGTACCTAGCACCCATTTCAGAATAGTGGAAATGCCGACAGCATGCTCTTTCTGAAATAGTTTCTCACGAAGCAAGACTGAAAAGTCCTAATCTTAATGTATTCCACCTGCGTACAAAAATTCGACTGGTTGCTGGTCCGCCCAATGCTTGCTAAGAAGACTAAATATCTAAATAGCTCCAAGGTGAGACCTTCGGTTAGCAAGCAGCTGCTTATCTAAGCAGCTGCTTGCACCGGATGAAGGGGAGCTGAAGAAACAAGCAGGCTAGAGGAGGGCAGCAAGTAGTGACATGAATAAAGGACAAAGTTAAGCTAGGTTTACGCTACCAACTCACCGCTTTCTAACCCATCGATTCTACATCACCCACCGATTCATTAATTTCGAGAGGTCACGTGAGCTTATGCAAAAGCTCAAGGCAGAGGCATCTTGACAAAAGGCCACCTAGCAGAGGATGGCAGTAGTCGTTAAAACCCATTTATGTGGAGCACTGTGCTAGCTACATTACTAGCTGAATCCGTCGTGGTACTGTAAAAAAGGCTCTTTGAATGCCGGGTCGTTACCTACACTGAGTGTGAGACAACCAGAAATGGCCATCGGCCACCCGACTCCCTCCAAAATTAAGCTTGCGACTCATTATTAGCTCACATTCTCACATGAAGATTTACAAACACAAGAATAATAAGTAGCAAACAAATGAAAGCGATGAAAAGTAGAGAGTATTCAACTAGTGCACATTGCCAAAAAAATATATGCGTACGGTAATTTCGCTCCCAGCCACCACAGTTGCTTTGGGCACATCCTTAACTGCTACAAAACTGTCGCCAATTGCGATCGGTCTTCTGGGCATTCAAAAACTGCCAACAACTCAACCAACGAGTGCAACCCTGGTCTACTTCATCGTAGAGTCGGCAGAGTTGGTCATGTCCAACCCACGGTCTTGGGTGCATATTCAGTAAAAATTGCAGATTCACCAACTTAAAAGGATGCGAGATCGTCTGCGAAAATCCGGCAAAGACAGGCTATGCGAAAAAGACTTTTCGAAAACCGAAATATCCTACACATTCCAACTGCAGAAGACCCTTGGCAGAAAGGTAAGTACCTCTAAATTGCTGTACTGTCCCGTCCACGAGCACGACTTGGCATTTGGGCAATAGCACTTCAGCCGGCTAATTTCCCGACGTATGGCGTTATCAGGGAACACGTTCTCCGGCACAAGCATGCCATCGTTAAGGTCCTCCAAATCTCTGGCTGAGGTGCCCGGCTGGTTATCTTCTTCGCAGCAAGCAGGGCATTGACACTTTTCTCTCCTGCATCGAGATCGGCAGCAGTGGCAGCATGAGCAGCAGCTTTGAGTGAGCAGTAGCGTTCGGCCCAAGCCTGACACGAAGCAGGCATGTGAGTCAAGACATGACCTGCAGGATGCTCCATCGGGAAAGCGAAACTCCATCATGCTGCTGTTGTGGGCGCTGCTCGACTGGACGTGAAGCAAGCAAGTTGTATGCATCGAAAAAGGGAACATGTGACTCAGGAGCCTGCAAGCACTGGGCAGAGGCCCTACGAAAGCTCAGACTGCCTAAGCAGTCGCAGGCTCTACGGCGGTGGAGAGGCTGACAATGGCTCTTGGCCGATGACTCGGCAGTCCGGCGCAAATCCATGCATTGCCAGGCGGGTTCGAAACGAACGATGGCTCGACTGCAAAAAAAATGCATGCATGGGATATAAGGGCTGCCGTAGGAGGTAAGGCTTTCACGATCTCGGTCCCGAGGTCGTGGGTTCGATTCCTGCGTGGGTGATTCTTTATCGCCACTGCAAGCGGTTGTGATAGCCATAAAGGCTCTTCTGTCGCTATACAAAAAGAGGCTGTTTAATCAGCTAGGATTTATTTATTTATTTAAGGGAGGACGGAGATGGCTAGATCCCTCGAAGTCGGCAGCCGTTTAAAGTTCGTAGACTGTGCTTGGCCGGCGTGATTTTCTGAATGAAGTGCTAGGTATCGGAGCCAGGAGACTTGTTGCTCGGTCGCGCTACTCAGCCCGACGACAGGTTGTGCAAAGGGCTTCCACAACTGCTGATGCATCTCAGATCCATCGGTGACGGTGTCTCTTTCATGCTACACGACCGCAGCTGAAATGCTAAAGAACTGCAGAGTACATTTCACAGTTGCCTGTATCAGGCCAATCATACAGTAGAAGCCCTAGGAAAATATAGCAAAACCTGGGGTTTTCAAATGCGCTCACTGACAATCATTGTCATGCATGTATCTTCCTGATTACGATGAAGTGTGCGTAAAGAAGGAAATCAACGAGAAACAACAAAAAAGCCGCAGTCCTACAGAGGCTGGCAGGGTACTGTGAATGAGTAGTAAACGAGACACCGAGCAACAGACCGTGCTGGGTAGGGTAAAAGCTACGCAGTGAGCAGAGAAAACCTTTGCAGAATGTTTATCGGGAGGCTGATGGAGGGGGAAACCCACCTCAAGACGTGTTTTTGCTCAGTGTTTCTTCCTACTTAGGCTGCTATGGTTAGCCACTCCTCTCTCTAAGAGTGACACGACACACTGCAGCCAGAGTTGGCTTCGATGCAGACAAGCTTGGCAGTTGGTGACCTGTCGAAAACTGGAAGCCGTGTTTGGTGGGCAGGCCAAAATATTGACGTACAAGGATCTCAAGGTACCCCTTGAGAGGCTTATGGACAGTAATGCCGTCCAAGTCGGTCGGGCTGTACATGTAAGCATCTCATAATGTTACCCCAAACTGACTAAACGATGCTTCAATGCAACAAGAAAGAGAGTTAGGCCTGCAAAGCTTGTCAGCACCACACTTGCATTTTTTTCGAGAAGGAATGGGCTGCTTCGACAGTAAGCCACATAAACGAGTATGCAGCAGGGACAGCAGGTTTCAGAAATGAGCGAAACAAAAGTATCCGACTGTCGAGAGCAGGCAGCGTGAACCGGTGCCTAGAACACACAGCGGGAGAGCGAGACAGACAGACAGGCAGACAGAGAGACAGAAAGAGAAAGAGAAAGAGGCTCGTGGGAAGCAAAGAGTTGGCAGCATTCGCAGCACACGTTTGCACCAGGGCCAATCACCATGCATCCAAGCGAGTTAGCACAGCATGTACAATCTTGACCTCGCCACCAACACCACCTGGCTGCTGGCCACTCCGTGCGACTATCGGGAGGCCAGCATCTGCAAAGCAGAAATCCAACGTATTGGATATATAACTCAAATTATACATACTCCTGCAGTAGACGATCTATGCAGGGTTTGCAGTACCGATGCCCACATTTTAGTTGTTGTGGGTCAATCAAACGTCTCTTGCAATAGTTACATTTATACTTGATGTCAATGGGATCAACCTAGAAAAAAAGACAATTAGAGCTACATGACATGGTCGCTCCATTTTAAGCATATTTTGAGCAATCTCTGCATGCCTCCTGCTCGGTGCAATCCATCGGTAACAATCACATTAATCTGGAATTTAGGTCCTGAAATCAAACGGTTTAAATTTAAGTGTCCCCTTTTCTAATGAGCAATAATGGCTTAGGTTCGATGAAAGCTTGCCCAAATTCTTCCCTTTATTTTCAAGGAACCTTCATACTTAGTAGCTACTGCTCTCCCGAAGACATTCTAATCTGTACCATATGCATTTCATTGGCAGTTCCTTTCTTTCCTTTAGCGACGATTGCAGCAGATGTTTTTACCGTGGACTACCCTGACTATTCACTTACACATATATGCTACCGATCCAATCGAGGCGTGCCTAGTCCTTGTTCATGAAATGTTAAAAACACAGGATATAACACGTTATTAATATAGAGAATCACAAAAACGCTTGTATCATTCAAGGGTAATAAAAACTGGGCATTTTTAACCCAGAAGCAATAAGGGTCTCCCTCTCTCTCTCTCTCTCTCTCTCTCTCTCTCTCTCTCTCTCTCTCTCACTCTCTCTCTCTCTCTCTCTCTCTCTCTCTCTCTCTCTCTCTCTCTCTCTCTCTCTCTCTCTCTCTCTCTCTCTCTCTCTCTCTTTCTTTGCCTCTTTTCCTGTGACTCGTTCATAGTAAACCAGGAAAGTGGGGTTTACGACATTATAAAACATCAAACCTGAGACACTAAGTGAGTGTGCACGAAAATTATTGTGTTGCATCAGTCGAGAAATTGCACGAAAAGAAAAAGTGTACATAAGAATCAGTAGGGACAATCACATTTCTTCAGTCATTTTATGGTACATTTATATGATCCTCGAGGTTGTATGACAAATGTGACCAAAATTCTTTGGTGATTATACTGTCCTTTAATGCTCCTGATAGTAGTTCTTTGATGATATTGCTAATTTGAGCACCAGTCATAAAAAGTATATAAGAGTCTGTAAGAAGAGCCTGTAAGGGAAGGCCCTTTAGTGAAGGCCCCTGGCATAAACATTTGTTATGTGCTTTGGTATGTTAGCAGTTTGATTTTGAATAGCAATTGCACACTGGCTAAGAGTTTATATGTGCGAGCTATGTCACAGCAGTAGGTGCCAGCTGAATAAATTGTTGCTGCATTAGCAGCTTCCAACAACCATGAGCCAAAATGTGGAACCATTCTTTGTGTAGCTTCTCATGCTCACCATCCCAATTCCAAAATGAATGTCGTGCATTACAGCTACATGATGGCAGAACTCTGTGTTCATTTTGCAGTCACCCTACCTCTCCTACAGACATATCAATGCTGGCTGCAGATCAGCTCATACTTTATAAACCGCCCTATGATCATCCCTGTGGCAGCTATGGAGGTTGTAGAAGATTAAACAATTGCTGCAGTCCCATCCTAGTAAATTTTACGCTTAGCATAGCACTATATATTATATATATATATATATATATATATATATTTTATATATATAAATTTTACGGTTAGCATAGCACTATATATATATATATATATACATATATATATATATATATATATATATATATATATATAGTGCTATGCTAACCGTAAAATTTAGTAGGATGGGATATATTATATATATATATATATATATATATTAGTAGGATACATATACCGTAGAATTTAGTAGGATGGGATATATATTATATATATATATGTATATGTATATATATATATTAGTAGGATATATATATATATATTTTCCAGAGACCACTCCTCCAGAAATTGTAGCCCTGAATTTATGTGCTCCAAGAAAGCAGTTCATGCTAACACAGCCGCGAATGCTTGCGTTGCATGCACTCCACCACATTCCAAATCGTGGTGCATGACGGTGCTTGACTCAAATGCCGTTATTGCTTATCAGTCCCAACATAAAATATATCAAAGTCATGTGTGCTGGCCACAGATCCCAACTGATTTTTTTGGATCACCAAGGATGTGTCATGTGCATGACGGCTGCGTTTGCCATGATTATGCTATTAATCTCACAACACTGTTTTCCGGCTGCTGGAAATCCTCAAACTCGGGCACCAGTTTTAAGCCCTCAGCTGATGTGTCAAGAAATTAGTACATGTTGGGGGCAGATGTTGTAAATCTACCGAGATGCATTGCATATGACTAATATTCCTGCGTTCCTACAATAATAAAGTGACGCATGTTTTTACTCATAGCAGCTTATTATAATAGTTGTTATCTAATAACTAATAACAGATTTTTGGCTAACAGCTTAACAGCTAATTGGCTTTCCGTGAGCGTTTCTCATATAATCGCCAAAGTATAGAAGTATAGACAAATACTAATTCCAGTTCAATTAAATTGGCTGATAGCACTAACGAATAAAGGCAAACTAGATTGCTGGACCACACCCATTAAGATATCCTCGTAATCTACTGCTTCAAGTCTCACGAGCAGTAGGTGTTTACGTGAATTTTGTCGAAATGTTCTCGTTCTTCTTTATTGGATAGGCTGGTCTTCCAGGGTACAAGAGTGCAGCTTTGACTGCCTGGCCACAGCTTTTAAATACCCCTTTGATGCCTCCAGCATCATCAGATCCTTTATTTGGTTGGCAGATCCTTAGGTGGTTTGGTCCGCCAAATAACAGAATACTAGGCATTAAAAAGACCATAACAGTACTCACCTCAAGTCACTCTCCTCCTGCATCTAACTAGACGGCTCCATTAAAAAGTACAGTCCCCTGGTGTACAAACCCAGCTTCACGGTCCTCCTGACTCAGCTACGCTTCTTACTCGTGCTCTGTGGTAAGAGCTTAAGGTAGTACCACATGCGAACCAAAAGCACATCAGGCACTGCGTGCATGAAAGAAAAACTTCCCGAAGTAAACACTGCTTAAAAGTTACGTGATTTGTGGAACTGAGGACGAAAAAATATAGAAAAAATAACGCTTACTAGAGTCCAACGAACGGAGAAATACGACAAAAACTCTTACTCACGCTGCTCCCAAAATTCCCCATAATCGACCGCTCACCTACTGTCTGCTCAACAGACAGTGTTTTTTTCATGCGGTTCGGAAAAAACAGGCGTTCGAAGGTTTCGCCTTGCGATTCGACAATGCCGGTCTAAGTAGCCCGTGTTATTTCAAAGAGCTATGTAAGGTCACGCGAGTCAAGCAGCGCCAACGGTGGCAACGACGAGGCGCCGGCTAAGCCCCAAATATTACGCAATGTTGCGAGTTCGACTTTATAAAAATTGTCTTTTTTCCTCACGGGCTAGTTATTAATACAATATTATCGGGCCTGGCGAGCGAATAATCTCCGATACATTTAGTTTAACATGGGATAGCATTGCTACAGCCAAACATCACCGGCTCCCTCCGCTACCGCTTTCCTCTATTAGCGCGGCCTCAACTTCCTCAAGACGGGAAGTGTACTTGGCTAAAGTAACAGCGGCTATTCGCAAAGGCACGCGTCTGAACGAAAAGAGAAATAAACGAAAAGAGAAAGACTGAGATGCTAGGCGAACTTGCATAGTACGAACGCAGTCCTCTCGCTTTCATCGCACTTCTCCTAAAAAGGTTACTTACAAACTTTACGTCAACGAACAAGCTAGCCATGAAGATACGAAAGCACTTGGAGGGCGACCGAACCTTAACATGAGCTGGCTGGATTGTCCACAACGCTGGGTTTTCCCAACTGCGGACGGTTGCGTATAGAGCGGAGATACGCGTGAGTCGGCCAACCCCCGGAAGTGCCAAAAGGAGTGTGCCATGAACGGTGGGCGTGTGGTCGCATCGCGTGGTTCCGCCCCCAACTGACGTTCCGGCCCGCACCGAACGGGCGCTCTCCCTGCTGGCTTGTGACAATAAACAATATAATTCATTTGTATAGCGCCTTGAGAGAACTTAATCTTTATTCAGGCACTTCACATATGATGGGGGCTCGAGCCCACGACCTCAGCCAGACCTTGGTCGGGGCGAGCACCTTAACCGCTGGACCAAACCAGCTCAGCAAACTATCCTCGCCTCGCATATGAATTCTTGCTTGCGCGTCAGCCTGTACCCACGCAGTACACTCTCTTTTCTCTTCACGTCACGTGCTCCGGAGCAGCTTACACGACGGCTTTGACCACCAGTACGAACGCCCGCTTTTGTCAACTGCGTCGCCTTCGCGTTAATGCAGTGGTCGTCGCTACTACCACGCGTTTACGGTGGAATCGCAATTCATGATTTTTCTTCGTCACGCCGGCTCTAACACTTGCTCAAGGCGTTTTAATAAGTCCCGAGGAGCCAACCCATCTGCCTGATAATCAAAATAATGCATTTGATATAGCGCCCTCGGAGAACTCAATCTTTTTCTAGACACTTTACATTTCCTGCAAAGGAAGCACCATCGAACAGTTGGTGGTAGCATGCTCAATGATAAGAAGCATAACATGGTTAAGGGTGACATGCACAATGCCAGCTTGCAAATATTTTTAGTGGCAGCATGCAGTGTCAGCACGCATAAACTCATAGAAGTTGAATTTAATGGACCCACTAAATGCTGTGATAAATAGATGCGCTTTTTATTTCTTTAAATGTGGTCCAGTCAGGGGATGTCGTGCGCCAGTTGGAAGTGATTTCCAGGCTTTGGAACCATATGAACTAAAGGTACGGTCTCCAGTGGATTTGAGGTTCGTACGAGGTATGGATGGCACGATGGGGTCTGGGTGGCACGTCTGGTGGGAAGTCGATCTGATAGGTAGCCTGGAATTAAAAAATTAAGGGACCTAAAAGGGAGTAACAAAATCTGGAATTTGATGCGTTGCTTGGCTGGGAGCCAGTGCAGGTCGGCGAGAAGTGGTGTGATGTGGCAACTGCGACACTCACGACAGACAAGCCTAGCTGCAGAGTTTTGCACCGACTGTAAGCACCTGAGTGCACAGGCCGGTAGACCAGCAAGCAGTGAGTTACAGAGGTCAAGACGGGATGTCACAAATGCATGGACCAATTTTAGATGTGATTTCCCTGTCTAAACAAGCCCAAATTTTAGCAATGTTGGTCTCATCCGAAAACAAGCTACCGATAGTGGCAGTAGTCTATCGACCACCAGGTACCAAATCCTCCTTTATCTCAGATTTCTCCGATCTCATTTCGATTCTGTGTGCAAGAAATTGATCCTTCCTCGTTATGGGTGATTCCAACGTTCACTTTGATAACTTATCTGATGCTTTCAGCACCGAATTTCGTGCATTGACTGACTCATTGTCTCTTATGGCTCATGTGCATGGCCCAACTCACATCAAGGGTCACACACTCGACCAGATTTTCTCATACAACTGCACTTTGTCATCACCAATTATTACCAAATCATGCTTATCTGACCACATGCAGATCTCATTCAATCTACAGTGTGTGCCCACCTCCTCCTCTAAAATAACCTGTGAATAGCAAAACCTCAAGATCCTTGACATCGATGCTGTCCGTACGAGAATATCTGCTTCACCTCTGCTGCTCAGTCCTCCCTCCGATCTGTCATAATTGGTAGATAGCTACAACACGACACTAGCTGACACACTCGACGAGTTTGCACCTCTGAAAAAGCGCACTGTGCGCCCCCACCCAGATGGCCTATGGTTTACCACAGACATTAAACTAGCTGGGTCTACTAAGCGAAAGCTTGAAAAAGCATACACAAGATCAGGATTGACTGTCCATCGACAGGAATATGAAGACTACTGTAGGTCGTACCAATCGATCCTAGCAAAGGCCAAGTCTAGCTTCTATAGAAACATTGTTGAATCACAGATGCACAATCCAAAAAGGCTGATGTCGACGATAAACCATCTCCTCAACCGCTCCCAGCTTAGCTCCTTACCTGATGATCCTTGTGATAATCTAGCTGATCGCTTCTCTTGATTCTTTGTGCAGAAGATAGACAAGATCAGGAAATCCATCCCTGCGATGACAACATCCCCACTAGAACGCTATTCCCCGATTCCTGGTTGCACCTCAATGTCTGCATTGAAGCAGGTCACTAGTGATCTAGTCCTAAAGTTCGTATCTCAATCAAAGAAGACAACAAGTCCTCTGGACCCTAT